>CAUYRT010071931.1:0-33806 GCA_963574885.1 Lepilemur ruficaudatus
TAATAATTCACTCCATAAGCCCCTTAAACCTTGCTGTTGTATCAGCTTCCTACTGTTGCTAGCCCTGGGGAGCTTCATCCCCTGTTCATTTCCCTTAGCTTGCCTACACCATTAGAAAGAGTCCTTATAAACTCTTTTACCTCTTCAGCATGTTGTCTGTTTCCTGCCATGTCCCTGACTGGTTAGCCACTTAACTCCTCTGTCCCCATGGAAGATAACTATGAGATGACGGGGTGGGGCAAGAATCCCAGGGCTGGAACATAGGACAGGTCAACTAAGCATCAAATGGTGGCACCATCGTCTTGTGTCTAATGAGACTGGACCAGAGAACAGGGTAACTAAGGGCTGAGGAGCTTGACAAGGGAATGGGAACAGAAGAAACTGGAAAGGAAGTCGTCTAGGATCACACACCCAGAATAGAGGAGAGGAAAATAATGTTCCAACCAGAGTTATTACCTGAGCAACTTGAGGGGCAATTGGTGAGATGATTTATGTGTTTCAGCCATGCACACAGAGCTCACGTTCACAGATGCCCCTATCCCTAGAGTAACCTTTCCCTTTCCTTACTATGCCTTGAAAGGGGGCATCTTTCATGGGCACCTGACTTGGCCATCTCCTGACCCCTTCAACTCCAGGATCTGAGCTCCTTGCAGGTTTTTGGAATTACCTTAGCCATTTCGTGTTTCAGTTCTTTGTCACTCAGATGGTTCCCTTTGCTAATGCTTTCACCATGATAATTCTTAGTCTTTCTTTAAGACATGTTCAACTGTAACAGTTCTTGGTATTTCTTTCAGATCAGCTGAGAGGCTCAGAAAGCCTTATCTATTCCTTGCTCTGATGAAAATGCTCTTCTGGGCCCCATAGTATCATCCCAGTCTTCTCCCTTATCCCCCACTGCCAGAACATGAAATCTATCCAGTAGGGTTTTAGTCCCACTTACCGGCACAAGAGGTAGTTTAGAAAATGTGGATGGGAGAATAAACATTAAAATTTAAAACATTTTAGAGATCTCTGGGGGCAGTGGGATAAAAAGTCTATATCTATACTTTGAGAGTGGGAAAGGAGCCCCCATAAGAAATTCTAAAAAGTTCTATTTCATAAGGTATGAACACAAACCTTTAAGTATGAAACCAAAATCCTTATATGTTAAATAAGATGGAACATGCCAACAGTGGGTACAAAGAGAAGCAAAACCCCCTAGGATGGAGGGAAAACGAACAACTTAACTTTTGAATGCTTAGGTAAAGAGGGCATTTTCTTCATGTTTCACTAAGCTTCTTGCCCTCAGGAGGGTCCAGAAAAATACGTATAAGGAAGATTATGTTTACCTGTTTGTTGTGAAATATGTCGAAGTTCCCTAAGACCACTCCTAGGTTTGATGATTTGCTAGAAGGACTCATGGATTCAGTACATAGCCATATTCACATCTATGAGTTATTACAGTGAAAGACACAAGCAAAATTAGCAAAGGCAAAAGGCATATGGAGTGAAGTCTGGGGGAAACCAGGTACAAGGTTCCCAGAGTTCTTTCCTAGTAGAGTCACATAGGACAGGCTTAATGCCCCCAGCAACATATTGTGATAACACGTGTGAAATGTTTCCAAGCAGGGATGCTCACTAGAGACTCAGTGCCTTGGGTTTTTTACTGGGAGCTGGTCATGTAGACACCCCTCTGCCTGGCATGTCCCAAAATCTAAGACTCCCACAAGGAAAGCAGGTATTTAGCATAAACCATATCGTTTGTGCAAACGGTGTAGGCACAGTGAGCCTTCAGTTCTGGGAATGGTGGGAACTCTCCCAAAATCCAAGTTTACAGGTGCCAGCCAAGGGCTGACCTTGCAAGCAGGCCTTTCTACTAGGAATAGCATTCCTCAGGTCAGCATTCCTCAGGTCATTTCCCCAGGAGGTATCACACTGATTACTCTTGGCCAAAGGAGGCAGCAAGGGTCATTTACTTTTCCTTAGATCCCATGAAGACTTGGAGCTTCCTAGAATGTCAGCTTAGAATGATTAGCAATGATTTCCAAATCTCAAAGGCACTGCTAACAGTTGGCTTCAACTAAATTGTTACCCATAGCCCCTTTCTCCTTTGCATTCCTTCCTGAGGGGCTTAAATCCAACTTCCCAAGCACCATCCCTGCTGCACAGAAGACTTTCTCTCAGGGCTTTCCAGGTGTTAAAACCTATGTCACAGGAAGGTCCGCCACCAAATAAACTCTCTTTTATCACAAAAACTTCATATTCTTTGTATTACCCCTGACCCTACACCTTTGGATTTACTTCCAGTCATACTCTCCTGGTTCTTGGCCACCCATGTCAACCAGAGTCTTGTAGCCCCTGGGCATAGAATTCTTCTCTCCCTAGAAGGCCCAACACTTGCTCAGTTAGGTTAGGCTGAGATTCAATTTTTGGTGTTGGTCTGGCAGTTAGCAAGGGAGGTGGGGGTGTTGTTTCATTAGGCACCTACCTCATTAGAGGCTTTGCTCATTCTTCAAGCAAGGGAAGGGGCTCTATCTTCCAACAAGAGAAGGGGGAACGTTCTGGAGGCCCAGAGATCTCAGAGGGATCTTAGGGTTGAAGTAGCTCAAATACATATTTCTAGGTATCTTCACCCCAAGTCACAGAGTCCCACTTCTTCCCACAATGTCCTTGACTTTGATGGAGGAGATGTACCTAGGTTTAGAATCTAAGAACTTCTTTGAAGTTCAGCCATTCTTAGAATTAAGTTCTGTGTCTGTTTTTCAGTTCTGTTTTTATGCTCAGGAAGATTGGGGTTTCTATAAATACTGCCAAGGGGGCTCTTGGACACAATTTACTCCAAATTGTTCAGTAATTGCCCTGAGGCTGTCATTTTTTTTTCTCTTGGAGGCATTCATGGTATTCAGTGACAGCTACCCAATTCCACAGTCCTTTTAATGACTGTATCTCTTACTACTCTAACACCAGAGATGTTGCACAAGCCTGTGCATCTCCTTGCACCTGTGCGTGGTTTCAGCTCTCCATGGGTGACAGTCTCAAGCAAGCACACTGTGCCCACATGCCCAGGATGATGGTGCTCCATGTCCCACTAGTGATGGGCTCCTCCTTGCCAGGCAGCCAATCAGTGATCTAACTCCAGAGTCCTTTCCTTTGAGTCTGGTTCTTAGGACCACTCTCTTAGGTCAGTGCAGAAGGCAGAATCATATCTGAGAGTCATCCACATCCTAATCCCTGGAACCAGTGAGTATTTTACCTTACATGGCAAAGGGGACTTTGCAGATGTTATTAAGTGAAGGATCTTGAGATGGGGAGGTTATCTTGGGTTATTTAGGTGAGGCCAGTGTAATCACAAGCGGATGAGTTTTAGCTGATCTGGGGCCTCCTAGAGGGCAGTGCTGGTCTCTGGAGGATGGTCAGAGTAGGCTATGTGATGACAAAGGCAGAGGTTAGAGTGATTTGAGGCCAAGAGCCATGGAATGCAGGCTGCTTTTAGAATTGAAAAAGGCAAGGAATGGATTACCTCCTGGAGTTTCCAGCAGGAATGCGGCCCTGCTGAGAACTTGATTTACCCTAGTGAGACCTGGGTCAGACTTCTGACTTCTAGAACTGTAAGATAAATTTGCATCGTTTAAGCTACTGAATTTGTAGTAATTTGTTCCAGCAGTGATAGGAACCAATACAGTTGGGTTGCCTAGGAGCAGAAACTGAAATAGCAATTTGGGCATGCACAACTTATTGAGGAAATGCTCTTGGAGAATTCTGTAAGAGAGTAAGGAAGAGAGGTAGGAAAAGAAGAGCTAGGTAAAGTTGTGGTCCCAGTTAAAACCTAGCTTTGGCCTGACTCGTGGAGGGTGGTATTCTGGCTGTAAGTCACATTGCAGAGTTATCTTCTCTTGAGTTAAGGGAGTTCCCTTTGATTCCAGTTTCAGGCCATCACTGGCTGCCCCTGGGTTGGTGGGGGGAGTGTTGGGAGCAGCACACCCCCTCCTAGATGATCCAGTTTTGTCAGCAGAGAGGAGCTCTCCAGAGAAGAGACACCTGTGTGCTGTTAGCAGCCAACACTCACAGTAGCTAGAAGATGGGTGCATAGGCCCAGCAAAGGAGATCTATTAAATATTTCAGCATTCTTGCACAGGGCTGAACTTGTTTACCTCCACTGAGACCACCCTGATATGCCAGATCAGAGAGATAAGAATATTTAAGCAATGATGGCTTTTCTAGCATAGTTGTATTGGGCTCCGAATGCAGACTCAGTCTGACTTGCGGAAAAGTAACTAAGTGAATTCAGCTGCCTGGTTACCAGTTACTTGGTGGTTTTGCAGAATTGAGTGGCTTTACCAAATTCTCCCAACTTCTGCTTTAGTTTGTGTAAACAACCTTCTCTGGCCCTAGCTGATTGGTGATCTTGCAGTTGGCATCAGACTACTGGCATGCTTGCATTTGAGTGAGAAGCCCCTTGGTCTCACTGACTTACCTGGTCTGGGGCCTCTAAGGGAGCAGTGCCAGTCTCTGAATAGTAATTTTTGGTCTGTTACCTTACCTGATCAACACAGGAAGTGGGACACCAGCAAACAGTCTCCAATGGAGATAGGATTTCAGCCTTAATTATTTTACCCCTTGATGGCACAACGAACACATCCAAACTGATGGAAAATGGGATTCTTCACTGAGCCGCATCGTGCCCCAGATCTGTAATTTGATACAAAAGCTTCACACAAATTGAAATTAAAATGCATTTTAGATGCTTCCTCCCATCAAAGCAGTTTACACCAGCAGGCTTCTCTCTTTCAGGAGTTCGCTATAGAAATAGAAAAAAACGGGCAGCTTTGCTGTTGGCGGCAGTGGAAGTAACAATCTCCCTGCTTGTCAACTGCAGGCAAGAAAATGAAATAAAATGAAAATCCATTGGAGGTCTAATTATCCTTTTCAAGATGACTTCATCCTGTAGAGTGCCCCATTGAATATGTAAAAGGCACCTTTCCCTTCCTTTCTTCTTTTCCCTTTGGGTATTTGGGGCTAAATTAATGGGGGAGGTCACGCTGGGATTCAGGAGATGGGGTGCTCAGTGCTTGAGTCCAATTTACTTGCTTAACAATACTTAAGTGAGTAAGTGAGTATCTTAAGGGAGTATCTGCCAAGCACTGTTTAAAGTACTCCTCAGAAAGTAGCACATTAATTCCTCATAATGACTCTATGAGGTAAGTACTGATATTATTGCTATTTTAGGAAAACTAAGAAGCAGAGATGTGAAGTGACCTGCCCAAAGTCACACCTAGTAAGCAGCACCAGAATTGGAATTTGAACCTGGACACTCTGGATTCAAGTTCAAGATCTTAATCAATTTGCTGTGTTTTTCATTATTGTAATGAAGAATCTGGGTGGAGTTTGGCTTTTACAGAGGAAAAAAAAATCCTGCCATTGCTCCAGACTCCAGCCCTAACCCTAAGCCTGATGGCTTCGTGGTAGGGCAAGCCTTGGTCACAGCAGGTCCAGGAGTGCAGATCCAGCTGTGCTTACAGCACATATTGTTTTGCTCTAGCTTTTTTCTCTTAATGTGATGCCTCGGCATGCTCTCCTGCCAGCCAAGTAGAGTTCCTTCGTTCTTGCTTACATCTGCCTACCATTTACTATGTACATTATCTGTAATTTAACCAGTGTGCTACTCTCAGACATTAGGCTGTTCCCAATTTTCTGTCATTAAAAGCAATGGTGTAATGAACATCTTTATATAGCCAGCATGTTTTGTGAGTTTATTCATAGGGTGGATTGCTGGGTCAGAGGGCATATGTATTTTAATTGTGACAGCTCTTGCCTAATTGCTCTTCAAAGAGGTTGCTGCAATTCTTACCATCCCCCAAAGTGGCTGGAGAGTACCTGTTTCTTCACTCCCTTCACACACTGTGCATCAGAAAAGTAAAAAAATAAAATTGCGTATGTGAGAAGTGAAAAATGGTATTTTGTTATTGTTTTGATTAATTATGAGGACAGTTAAGTGTCTCTTCATTGTTTATGGGCTAGTTACATTTGTTTTTCTGTGTACTGCCTACTTGAATCATTTTTTTCCAGTAGGGTTCTCTATCTTTTTCTTACTGATTTGTAGGCTCCTCCTTCATTTTTTAAAGCCTTGAGGGGCTCTAGCTCTTTAGTTTATAGCTGGCCTTGTACTCTGGCCTGGAAAGACTTTTGTTGAACTAACTTTCCCCCTTCTTTTCCTTTGCTTTTCTCTCCTTTAATCTTTATTTCCGAGTACAGTGATGTGCACCCTGTGGACACAATAAACATGTGCTGATTGACTGTTTTATTTATCTGATTTTTATGGCTTCTTTCCTCTGAAGAGCTCCACAGACTTTATAGTCATTAACTCGATAACCCTTAAAACACTCTAGTGTGGCAGCTGTAATCACTCTCAGGGTTTTTGAGACAGTGAAACGGAGGACCTAAGATTCTCCAAGAATTATTCTTTGAGGGCATCAGGAGGGGCCTTGGGGGAAGTTCAGCCCCTTTGCAAATTTGGGACCAAAAGAGTATTGAGAAGGATCCTATTCAGAATGACTACAGGGTGATGGGTGGGTGATCACTGGGTCTACAAGGATTTCTCCAGACACCCACCAGAAACGGAATCTCCTCCCTTAACTGTTAAGTAAAACTGAAGAGTAGTTATGTGTGCCTAGGTTCAAATCTTAGTTCTTCATCTTAATAGGTGTGTGATGGTAGGTAATAATAGTAGATAATGTTTATTGGGCTCTTACAATATGGCAGACCACATGCCAAATATTTTTCATGTACAGCCTCATTTAGCCTTCAGACCAATCTTGTGACATGCCAAATGGTTAAGTAATTGGTCTGAGGTGGTGTGGAACTGTGTGTTGTTGTTTGTAGTGGCCTAGAAGGTGGCCCCTGAAAGCTAGTTCACGTCCTCATCCCTGGAGCCTATGAATGTGACCTTATTTGGAAAAATAATCTTTGCAGATATAATTAAGTAAAGGATTTCAAGATGAGATAGTTCTGAAATATCTGGTTGGGCCCTAAATCCAACAAAGTGTCCTTATATGAGACAAAAAAGGAAAGACTGAGAAAAGGAGAAGGCCATGTGAAGTTGAAAGCAGAGATTAGAGTGATGCAGCCACAAGCCAAAGGATGCCTGGAGCCACCAGAAGCTAGAAGAGGCATGCAGAATCTTCCCTTAGAGTGCATGGAGTGAGCATAGTCCTGGTGACTCCTTAATTTCAGATTTTTGGGCTCCAGAGTTGTGAGATAAAACATTTCTATTGTTTTCAGCCTCTCAGTATATGGCAATTTGTTACGGCAGCCATAGGACACTAACACAGTGTTGAGGTGTGAACCCAGGCAGTCTTGAGTCCAAGTCTGCAACCTTAACAGTGAAACTGTTCAGTGGGCATGTGGCTGCACCTCTCTGTGCATGTTTCCTCACCCATTTACAGGGATAATGACTGTGCCTACTCTAGAGTAGTGTTTTGAAGTGTAAATGAGATAATATATATAAAAGGTAGAGAAGGGAGCTCACTAAATGCTAGTTCTTATTGCTTCTCGGATTGTTGTTGTTATGGAGTGACCTTATGAATGGCTACTGTGTGCAAATTTCAGTCAGGGACAGACTCATTCCCTTGTGGTCAATATTGGTCTTATAGGAAGGGTACTTTCTGGAATCTTGAGCTAATAGCATTCTGGGTAGTTGGGAGTTGAGTAAATACCTTGGGAACATAAGTTGGCCTCCTTGTGTTTTTGTTTTGTGGTTACCAATGAATTACCCAGTTTCATTTTTGTGTGCCTCCCTTTGTTTTATTTTTTGATACTAACAATCCTTGTTGTTAACTTACATTTATATATATATACATATATATATATTTTGAGACAGAGTCTCACTCTGTTACCCTGGGTAGAGTGCAGTGGCGTCATTTTATTGTAGCTCACTGCAACCTCAAACTACTGGGCTACAGGTGTGAGCCACTGCACCCAGCCAATTTCTATATATTATACTTATTGTTAAATTAGAGTTGACTTTGCTTTTAAATCCCCAAGACCACCCCTGGGTTTGGTAATGCATGCGGAGGACTCACAGTACTCAGGATGTAGCCAGATGCATGTCTCAGATATGTTACAGTGCAAGCATTCCAAGAAAAATCAACAAGAGCAAAGGTGTGTGGGGTGAAGTGTAGAGAAAACCAGGCACAAGCTTCCCAGAGTCCTCTCCCAGTGGACTCACACAGGACATGCTTAATTACCCTAGCAATGAATTGTGAAAACACATGTGAAGTGTTGCCAACCAGGGAAGCTCACTAGAGAGACTTAGTACTCTGCGTTTTTTTATTGGGAGCTGGTCATGTGGGTACATTCTGCTAATGGTGTACCAAAATTCCAGACTCCCGTAAGGAAGGCAGGTGTTCAGCATAAACTACATTGTTTGCACAAATAGTTTACATATAGATGCTACCTTATCAGTTAGAGAATGGTCAGAACCCTCCTGAAATCCAAGTTCCCAGACACTAGCCAAGGGCCTACCTTGCAAGCAGGTTTTTCTAAGAATAGCAGTGTCAGACATACTATGTTAACTCTTTTCTGCACAGAGTGCAATAAAAGTTAGCAATTTCTGGAAATTATTTTAACTAATTATTGCAAGACCCTTCTGATGTGGATAGTAGTATTATTCACAATTAGAGATGAAGCAATTGACACTCAGAATGGTAAAGAACCTCAACCAAGATCATCACTGATAGATTCAAACCCAGACTTGTTGGACTGTAACCACTATGCAATAAAGCTTTCACATGACAGGGAGGAGTGTGAGAGAAGAGAGAAGGAATTATTCAAAATGGCTCTAACAGACAGCACGTAGGCTGGGTTTTGCTGTAGCAAACCCCATAATCTTAGTGATTTAAAACAATTGATTTATTTTCCACTTAAGCTCCGTGCATATCACAGGACAGCTGGGGTTCTCTTGGTGTTGTCCTCATTCTGTGACCCAGGTACTGGAGCAGCTACTGCCTGTCTACAGGGCAGGAGGAAAGTGCACAGGCAAATTGGGCATTGGCTCTTGAAGATTTCACACTGAAGTATGATGTTGATGCACATCACTTCCATTGGCCAAAGCAAGTCACATGACCTCACCTAGATTTGGAGGGCAGGGAAGTATACTCCTGTTGGGAATATTCACTGAAAAGCACCAATAACTGCACAGCAGCCAGACAGGATTGGCTCTGGTTATAGCATCTTCCCTCTGAACTCTCCATCAAGGCCCCCACACTGTCTCCTGATATAGGTACCATGAGTGTCGTAGAGTGCGTAACTAGAGCCTAGGGGCATTGTCATGTGTCTGCTCTTTTTGCCCCGCACTTTGACCCCACACTTGAATTTACAAAGATTAATACCACTGGAGCCCCTTCTTCACTAAGCTTCTGCCTCATCCCTTTCTTCTGCCAGCAAACCAAAGTCATGTGAAAACTGGATCTGGGAGAAAAACTCCTGGCTGGATTGAGCTTTTTGAATCCCTGGCAAATATTGCCTAGACTTCTGAAACCTTGGGTTCCTTAAAAAAGAATTCCAGGGGTATATTTATTAGCAAGCATGATTTCGACAGATTTTCATGTTCCTCTTTCTTGGCAGGGCGTGCAGGGATCTCCTGCCAGCTTCTGACAGCCTCGTCGCTAGGTGTTAAATGAAAAACATCATCAGCCTGGTCTATTGATAGGTTCAAGTGACAGTGTATGTTGCCAATCTCAGCCAAGAATCACTTCTGACAATTTTCCTCTCCATCCCCACACTTGGGCGGGAATGTCTTTTCACCCTCTTTCCTCAGGAGTTTAAGATGCTGTAACCACATTAAGGTTGCATATGTCTGCATGGCTGCAAGGAGTAGGTTTGTGGAGGAATTAAGCAGGGCATATGGCTTCCAGCGGGCTGCCTGTGTCTTGGAAGCCTCGTCCAGCCCTGTGCCAAGTGAGGCCGTCAAAGCTGCTGTGCCCGGTCCTCCTGAGGAGAGGGGTTTCAGCCAAACTTGTTGATTAGTACTCACTGAAGCTGCCAAAATGATCTGCCTGCTTGGCAAGGGTGGCCCCTCTTGTGGAAGCCACATGATGGACAAATACCACCCTGCCTTCTCCCACCCATGAGGGACAGCAGCCACTGCTCGTCCTCCAGTTTTCAGTCTGCAGGTTAGGTGGACACCTCTCCCCTCCGCATCAGCACACACAGGCCAACTCTAGTCCCTCCGGCTCCCTCCAATCTGCTCTCCATTAGAGAGTCAGAATTTTCTTTCTAGAATGCAAAGGTGATCATGACCGAAAAAATAATAATGGAAAAAAATTTTTAAAAACTTCCATTTGATTCCCATTGATATTAAAATAAAAAAAAATTTCTGAACACAGCCTGTGTGGCCCTGCCACATCCCCAATAAGCTCCCTCTTATTATATGGCCCTGTATAGGCATGTAGCAGCTCTCCTACCCCTCATTATTTCTCAGAGATCACAGACCACAGTTCCTGGTGTGGTCTCTCCTTGCTCAAGCCACATCTGTGTTCTTTAGGCTCCACCACTGAAGGCCATGTCCTTCTCTTTCGTGGGACCTTGTACATACCCTTCCCTACGACCCTGGTCTCTTCCTTTAGTTCAGTAGCTCCCAGCCTTGGCTGCACATTGTAATCAGGGGAAAGGGATCCTAAAACCACCAATGTTTGGGCCTGCCACCAAAAATTTGAATTGTATTGGTCTGGTAAGAAGCATTTGAGCTCTACAGGTGATTCTGGTTTGCCTCCAGGGGTGGGAAACCCTGACCTGGTTAATTCCTCTATATACTTTGGATCTCAGCTCAGTGGGCCCTTCTTTAAGGAAGCCTTCTCTGACATCCCTGACTATTTTACACTATTGAAAAATCAGCCCAACCTGCCTCATAGTATTTAAGACTCTGAATTTTACCCTTAATGTGTGATAATTGGATTAATAGCTCTCTTCCTGAGAGGGCTTGAACCTTCACAAGGGCCATGGTTATATATCATTTTACTTGCCATTATAACTCCATTGATGACTCCATGGTGACTAGCACCTAATAGGAGGTCAAAAATAATGGTAAAAATAAATGAATAAATTTTGGAGACCTCTCAAGTTCTTCAGGGTGGCCCAACTAATCCTATTTAGATGTTAGGACTATCACATATGTTTTAATATTGCTCTGAACAAGGTCTTCTCCTTCAGTTAGTCATGTGAATCCCAGCCCAGTCTCTTCAGTGACCAGGAACAGTCTTGGGATGGGGTGGATCAGAATGTGTGAAATGGTGTGGAGTAGAAGTAGGTGGGCCTGTATGTATAGTGGTCATATCCTATAGGGCAGGTGTAGAGGTGAAGCAGGTGCATGTGGAAGAAATGTTCTAGTTGTAAAGATATGGCCTTCCATGAATAGCCCATGAATTGGGTATCCACTACATTCAATATTCTGGCCCAGAATACTATGTTTCCACTACCTCTAGAAAGGAAACTTGTCTTCAAACTGGAAATATTAGAACAAATGTGGTTTAGGAGGTATCAGCCCTTAGAGACAGGTGAAGCTATCTTGAGAGATTGTGGAACACCACTGGGTGAATTCAAAGGCCACAGGGCAGCCCTGGATATATACCAGAGGAGATGACTTTAGCTGAAATGATGGAACTGTGGTCTGTGATCTCTGAGAAATAATGAGGGGTATCAGGTAAGTAAGTTCTGATCATGGTGTAAAAAAAAAGAAAAAAAAAGAAATAACTTTAAAATTAAAAAATTTTTAAGAATAAATAAAATTAAAAAAAAATAATGAAGGGTAGGAGAGTTGCTAGATGCCTGTACAGAGCCAATGTCCTAATTTTCCAAAAACGGAAAAATGGCAGAATCTTGAAACTGAGTAAAACCTTGAGGAAAATTACAGAAGGCTTTTAAAAGAGGTAGTTGTGATCATTTAGACAAGAATGCAAAGATCATTGGAAGTAGCTTAGGTTTGCTGAGAACCAGTCATGTTAAACTAACATTATTTCATCTTCTAGGAAAGTTATTAGATGAAAAGATCATGTTGAAAATATACATGTAGCATATTTTGATATCATCAAGACGTTACATAATATTTTCTGTGTTATCTTTATCAGACAAGAAAGAAATGAGTTGAATTTTTAACTGATTAAACTACTATACCCAAGGAATACTTCACTTTAGAGGAAGTGGTCCTAACCTTGCACTGACTTCTAATTTTGCCCCTATACAGTAGTCCCCACCTTATCTACAGTTTTGTTTTCTGCAGTTTCAGTTACTTGCAGTCAACTGCAGTCTGCAAACAATAAATGGAAAATTTCAGAAGTAAACAATTCATGGATTTTAAATTGCACATGTGAGTTGTGTGATGAAATTTTGAGCTGTCCTGCTCCATCCCACCCAGGACATGAATCATCCCTATGTCCAGTGTATCCATGCTGTCTATGCTACCTGCTTGTCAGTCATTGACATTGTCTGCTCCTGATATCCAACCATCCACATTGTCATGCCTCCATGCTCCAGGATAACCTGAAGCAGATGATTCTTCTCACTTAGCACCAGAAGGTCAATAGTAGCCTAAGGCTATGTCCCAATTCCTATGCCATTCGCCTCATTTCATCTCATCACATAGGCACTTCATCATCTCACTTCCTCACAAGAAGAAGATGGAATAGTACAATAAGATATTTTGAGAGGGGGGAGGCAGTACTCTTGAGAGTATATTCCATAACATTTATTATAGTATATTTTCATAATTGTTCTATTAAATATTTTATTAGTTACTGTTAATCTCTTATCATGCCTAATATATAAATTAAACTTTGTCATAGCTATGTATGTATAGGAAAAAACATAGTATATATAGAGTTTGGTACTATCTGTGGTTTCAGGCACCCACTGGGGGTCTCAGAACATATCCCTCATGGATAAGGGGAGGACTACCGTGTCATCTCCCCCTTCTTTTTTCTTTACAAATTTTCCCTCTACATTCCTTCCTTGTGCCTTTCTTGCATGTGTGACTGATTCTCAAATTCTTAGTTCCTACTCTCATCTTTCTCCATATCTGTAGAACTCACCTTTCCAGCTGGAAATTCTGTTTATCTCAAACTTATTAGCCAAAGTGAAGCTCATTATGTCTTCTACTTCTTACTCCAGATGACAGTCTTATGCATTCTTCAGGGATTGGGAAATAAAGAATTCACTCTTCAGTCGGGTATCAGAATCTTTTTTTTCTTGACTTTGGATTGTAGCTCCTTTTAGTGTTTATTTTTTATCTTTTTCTAAGTAGACCAGAGAGTGGTTAAACACTTCTATTATTATCACCACTCCTATCATTTCCACCACCACCACCACCACCACCAATAACAAAACAGCTTTTGAAGTGCCTGGGGTAGAAAAACACACAGACAACACACAGATTAAAACTCTGAGATAAAACTTGTTACCAATTTATTCTTTCATTAAATCCTTACAACCTAACGAGGTAGGTACTACCCTTATCACCACCTTACAAACGATAAAGCCAAGTTCCAGAGAGGAAAAGTCACCTGTTCAAGATTATACAGTTTGTAAATTAAGAGCCAGGATACTTTTCACAGCAGACAGTTCATGTCCGGAGCCCATGCTCTTAACTGTCACTCCCCACGAAGCACCTTATAATGAAATTTACCCATATTCCTCAAAGAGTTCACACCTTTAAATTTGTGGCACTAAATATATTGTGTCACCAGTGGTTGTGTATTTCATTGTTACTGTGGTTAGACTGAGTTTTTTTAAGGGCAGGGATTTTCCTCTTATTTATCTTTCAACTTCTGGAGCTAAGCACTGGGCTTAGTACATAGTAGACTCTAAAATAGTATCTTAATTTGAAGTGAATGCTGGCAAGGCAATGCCTTCATTGTTAAGTGGTTTGGATTTTATCAGATTTCCTGAAAGTATAATGTGTGTGCCACTTGCAACAGAATTGGCTGAGGGAATTTAAAACTTTAAACATGTTTTAAGGCCTCACACAAACCACCTGAATCAGAGTCTGGGAGTATAGCTAAGTCATCTGCATTTTAAACACATTCCCCAGTGATTTTTATGTTCTCTAGTTGGAGACCCACTATGGCCTCTTCCAGGGCTGAGATTCTGGGATGATGATTTCTCATTTTGTCCACACAGGACAGTAAGAGATGCTGTGGAAAAAGTGGTTCTGGGAATACATTTCTGCCAGCATTTGATTTCCTGGATTCTATATTCATCTGTATTGTTTTTGTTCTAAGTTTCCTCAAATCCTCTGTGGAATGAGCCAAGCTATATAAATCAATATGAATTAATAAAATTAAGCTATCCTGTTTCCTTGAGTAATCAGACAATAGAAGCCTCAATAACCCAGCTGCCTTTGTGGCTACTAAAACTCTGACCCTGCATTGACCAGAAGGCATTTCTACTGGAGGCAAGGAAGAGGCCTAAAGAGGTCAGGCTGGGAGTATTCTTAAGTATTAGGAGGTCAAGCCGTTGTAAAGTGAATTGCTTCCCACTTTGTATTCTCTTCTGGGAATGTTCAGATGTGAGTTTGGCATTCTAGACAAAGCCCTCACTTGGAAATCAGCAGACCTGAGCTTGCATTCTGCTGCCACTGCTTTGGCAAGTTAGGTAACTTTCAAAGCCAGTTTCCATATCAGGGAAATGGTTGAAAAAGACCTATTTAGGATTTGTAAGGATTAGGAACAATGTGTACGTAAGGCCTTGTCCCATGTTTGCTGTGTAGTTGACACTTGTATGATGGATATTACTCTTCCCCCCTTTTCTGCTATTTAAAAATTATGATCATCATAATTCTAATTATTTCTACTCCCTCCCCCCTCTAGGAGGAATAAAACAAGTGAATCCCTACTACTAATGCTCTTAGAGCCTGATAGCCAGAATGATGACAAATTAAGTCTTGCATTAACTCTGAGAGTTAAAAGCCCATCTCCTTGAAGTATCCCTCAAGGGACCTCCAACAACACATTACCTATATGCTACATAACCTGTATTTTTAACCATAGATTTTAAAATATACCTGTAAGGTAGACTGCAAAGATGGCCACAATACGTTTTGTAATTCTTTGTTTTATAACTTTGCAATTCTTCCCAGTAAGATATGAAGTCTGTTTTCCCATTGCTGGGAAATCTGAGAATCTGAGCTGGTCTGTGACTGATGTGGCCTATACAGTGTGGTAGAAATGATGGCGTGCCAGCTCTGAGCCTAGGCTTTGTACTTCTGGACCCTTGCCATTGCCATGTCCACAGAGTCAGGCTGGCCAGATGGAAGATAAGAGACCTGTGACCCAGCTAACCCTGAAATTCTAGTGACAGCTAGCCAATCACCAGGTATGTGAGTGAGGTCATCCTAGACCAGACAGCCACCAGCCAACCTGCCAGCTGCCCACAAACATATAAGCTGGCTCTGCTGAGTTCAGTCAAGCCTGGCCCAGATCATCTGGGTCTCTGACCCAGAGACTCACGAGCAGTGATAAATGCTTATAGATTGAAGCCACTAGGTTTGGGAGTGGTTGGGTATACAGCTATAGCTAACGCGTACTGTTTCAAATTTGGCAGCAACTCATTCAGTCATTTTGGTATCACATAGTAGACCATCAACAAATATTTGGGTGCCTGCCAATGCCAGCCTCTGAAGATGTGGTGAACATGACAGATGTCTGAACCTCAAGGAGCTTACATTTGAGAACTAGAGAAATAGAAACAGATAGAAATGTAAAGGGATCTGTGACTCCATTTGAGTACCACCGGGACTGAGAGTCATGGTACCAGGCCCCTTGATCATGATTTTGTGCAGTTTTACTTCTGTGGCATTAAAAAGCACTCCACATAGCTCAGAAGTATATTTAAAGTATATTCCTCCATGGCAGCATAGCCTCACAGGACCCAGGGTGAGCCTGGATATCCTCCTGAAGCCTCAGACCAGGATATCTGAAGGCCATAGGCAGGGTGGGCTTTCAACATCTTTCCCAGTGCATTCCCCTGGCCGAGGACGCCAAGTTGAAGCAGTTGATGAAGATCTGTCATCTCTTAAAATGAGAAACCTATTGGCCCATTTTCAGAAAATGATGATATAGCAGCTGTGATTATAGCACTTTGCAGTCACCATAGCCTGTTCTGTAAGGTCCTGGCTTTCCCACTCAAACGTCAAGTCTTTCTCCTTGTTCATTCAGAATAAGTATCTGCAAGGGACTGGGAAGGTTTCCTGTAGATGGCACTGAGTCACAAGAAGGCGGGCACTTTCCAGATATGATGATTATTTTCTTCCTGTTGTCTCCTGTGACTAAGCATTTTCTCCGGCTAAGTGATAGAGATCCTAAAACAAACCCTACAAGTTGGTCAGCAGGTGTATAGTAGGGCTGCTGACAAATGAACCAAATTTATCCACCTATTTCAATGTTTCAGAGCACCTACCTGTGTCCAGTAGATGCAGAGATGAACATCACGGCCCTCACAGTATAATGTGGGAGACAGATAGGTATGTAATTTCAGCACCATGTGATAATTTCTGCGGTGTATGTGTGTACATATATGGTGACTAGAGAGTGGGAAGAAGTCAGACCAATCCAAGGTTAAGCTTCATAGCAGTGTAGTGTGATTGTGGAGAGCTTGATCAGCCTAGATTTAAACCCCGACTCTGCCACTCACTAGTTGTGTGAAACTGGGCAAGTTACTTTACCTCTCTGAGCCTTGACATCCTCATATGGAAAATAGGAATAATGACAATACTTATAAGGTAATTTTGAGAATTGGCTGGGTTAAGATATGTATTGTGCTTAATATAGTGCCTGGCACACAGTGGTCACTGGAAAAGAAAGCAAAATGAAAGTTCATCTTGAAACATAAATAGGAGGACAAGCAGCAGGGCATACTGGGTAGAAGGGAGATAGAAAGGTAGGTTCAGGAGCAGCCTGGAAAAGCTTTGAACACGACTGTGAAATATTTGCGATTCCCCTAGGCAGTGGTTCTCCAACTACAGTGTATGTCAAATCCCCTTCAGGGTGTGTTAAAACAGAGAGTGCTGGGCCTCATTCACAGAGTTTCTGATTCAGCTGGTTTGGGACAGGGCCTGAGAATTTGCATTTTTAGCAAGTTTCTAGATGGTGCTAATGCATCTGGTTCAGGAGCCACCATCTCTTACCTCTAGTATGCACTTAATGGACCAATCTCCCAACCCCCTTTGGTCAATTTGATACTTGGTATTCTGATCAAACAGCATTTTCCCCAGGCAAGCCATCTTTTTAGACCTTCCCCTCTTAATTGGGTTAGGTGCTCTTCCTGGGCAGCTTCTTTTGCAAAAATGTTTACCTGCCCACCCTGTGTCAATACCCACCTCCCAATACACATATATACTTTTCCCAGGGAAGGAAAGAATCAGCTGATTCTTCTCTAGGAGGAATCTCTGATATCAGGTCAAAACAGGCTGGGCAAGGGCAGAGGGAACCCGCCACACAGGTTCTTGATGTGCCTTGGATAACTGAAATGGCAGACCACAGGTCCAGGCTGCTGCACGGCACCCCTGTCCTGTTCCTTGCCTGTCCATACCTGACATAGCCTTTAAAACCTGCCTCTTCTACCTTCCCTACCTAACCAGGCCCAGCTCAAGCCACTTAGCCATTGCATGAGAACTTATATGGGGTTTTCTTTGGGGTGATGAAAATGTGATTCATGTGATTAACTGTACACCTCGGTAAATTCACTGAAAATCATTTAATTGTACACTTAAAATGGAGTGTTGGTTTTACGTAGATACAGTTGGAGCACGCTGTGTGTACTCTATGGACTATTTTGACAGAGTAGATTTTTGAATGTAACAAGATAAGTCAACTTGAGTGGTAATATATTTTGGGAAATCAGTTCACTACAAATTGTGACTGTAAACATTGTACTGTAAATGCTTTGTAGTCTTCCCCCAATTAAAAAAAAAATACTGTGTTATGAGTTGGTATATACTTTATCACTGAGGAAATGGAAAACTAGGCCAGACACATTAGCCACCAGGCAAGATTTAGTCTTAAGTCCAATTTTGCCTATGTTTGAAATCAACCAATTTAGGCTTGGCCTATAATTATAGAGTATTAGGCTTGGAAAGGACCAGAGTAACAATCAATCTTAGCCCTTTCTTTTTATTAATATATTTTAATTTATTCTTCAGGCAAATTATTGAATGCCTACTACGTGCTAGGCTCAATAATAGATGTTAGGTGACATAATGATGAGTAAGATATAGTCTGCCCTCAAAAATTTTGTAGTCCAGGGCAGTGCTTCTCAAACTTTAATGTGTATACAGATCAGCTGGGAGATTCTATTAAAATGTAGAATCTATTAAATAATTCAGTAGGTCTAGGGTGGGGCCTGAGAGTCTGCATTTCTAGTAAGCTCCTAGGTGATGCCCATGCGGCTGGTCTGTGGACCACACATTGAGAAGCAAGGGTAGAGAGGGTGAACATACGAGAAAATAAGTCTAAAGCAGCCAAGTGACCTGCTCAATATCACACAACAAACTCATGCTAAAGCCCAGATTCCTGACTCTTGAGTGCCGCTTCCATTCACATTGCTCTGTAGATCAGAATTTACTTATTATTTGGGTTCATATGCACTTCATGCATATGAAGTGTTAATGATTGCTGGACTTAAATGTTAATAATTTAATGGTAGGAGTTGTAAATTTCTGTTTGCATTAGAAGATGTATGGATGTCTGGGCACGGTGGCTCACACCTCTAATCCTAGCACTCTGGGAGGCTGAGGTGGGAGGATTGCTTGAGGCCAGGAGTTCAAGACCAGCCTGGGCAACATAGTGAGACCCTGTCTCTACAAAAAATTTTAAAAAAATTAGGCGGGCATGGTGGCACACACCTGTAGTCCCCGGCTACTCAGGAAGCTGAGGTGGGAGGATCGTTTGGGCCCAGAAATACAAGGCTGTATAGAAAAGAATATGGTTGGATAGGAGGCCCATCCATAGAAATTCTAGAGCCCAGGGGAAAGATACCCAAATCCAAGAAGGATCCACAGTGTGGCTAAACACAATCCGTTACTGCATTTACTCATTTGTATAAAAACTTTTATTTACAATGTACTCTGTGCATAGACAATAATTTTTACTCACTTCCATAATGCACCATACAGTGCTAAGTAAGAGCACAAAGAGATGCCTGGTAAGTTCTTTTGGCTGAACAATAGCACTGCTATAGTAGATATTATGGGAGATCAAATGCACTGTTTGAGTCCTCTCCTCAAGACATTTGAGATCTAATTGTGAAAACAAGCCTATGTTTTACACCATTCCCAGAAAATAATTCCTACATATGAACAAGATTATGATCTTGTTATATAAACTATTGATAAGTGTTAGAGGAATTCAGAGTTGTGGAAAGTTAAGTATAGGCTGGGACTAGTCAGAAGTCTTGATAAAGAATATGACAATTGAGCTGACACATAAAGGAACTGGAAGATTTGGGGATTGGTTGAGGAGGCACTGTAAGAATATTTAAAGTAGGAAGAACTCATGTGTGAAGGTATAGAGAGAACATTGACCGTGAGAAGTTTTGGTGATGGTAGTAGATTGACCTGGCTATGGAGGAAATTAGAGTGTAGGAGACTTAATGTTAAGGAAACTATTATGTAAACACAGGATGAACATCTCTAAGATTTATTCTCTATAAACAGACAAGAGAAATGCATAACACAAAGGGTTTGACCTTGTTCTGACTTCTTCTTGGATAAATATCCTACTGTTAACGTATTATCACTGCCCTATTAAGATTAGTGTTCAACATTTTTATTTAGTTAGTAGTCCAGATTTATCCAATATCAAGGTTTAGAAAGTAATGTGAACTATATTGGAACGTAAAAGTATTTCCATGTTTTGTTGACTTCAAGAAGTATGGCCTTAAGTAAGCTTTCTAATGTCCAGTTATCCAGCTTTTTTGACAACAAAACAATCTTTAAAATGCACAGCAGTTACTGACACTGTCTTGTAATACATTAGAAGACAGTGGCAGCTATCCAGTGCAATCTTAGATTTATAACTCCTCAGAGAATAAAGGCATTGAACTTTCTATACATTATTTCTACAGTTACTACTAAACACTTAATGATGGAAAGATAATCAACACAGATTTACACATTATTGTGAAAGTTTTCTACACAAATCTCAGGAAATTTCCATTTAACATATATTTGGCCTATAAATGACTTATTATAGAAGATTACAAGAATGAGGAGTGAGAGAGGATAAATCACTTGGCTAATATAAATTGAGGCAAAAATAACCCATTGATAACAGTTGATGTCTTCTTAAATTCTTGAATACATTTTTCTGAATTTATTGTCAACTTGACTCAAATGTATGTCAATATTTAACAGTTTCAATTACTTGGAATTCTCCATACTCTCTTCTTTGACTTTCCACTCATATTTTTCATTTTCTTTCGAACATGCATTTTTGAATCTTTCTGATCAAGCTCCTGATTTATTAGCATGTGTTGAAATTCAGTTTCATGCCATCTAAACTTGCTGCTTAGAAGCTACTCTTTGGGAATTACCGGAATGAGCACTTTGCATGATATGGAATATATCATCTTGTATACAGATTGCGCTGTCATATATGGCACAATGCATCCAACTTCTTCGTATATTCCTCTACTTAAGAGGTTAGTGCCTTTCTACACCCCAGTGCATTTCCTTACTCTGAGCCTAAAAGATACAAATCCCTTGGCTCCTTCCACCCTTTGTTTGATTCCTTTAACTCTTGGCAGCTTCAGTTCTGTCTCTGGCAGCTGTTGGGAAAACCTCTTTTTAAAGCCTTCCCTGACAGGCCTTGAGATAATTCTGGGAAGCTTTACTAACTTGCCCTTCTACCCCCCTTATGCTTTCTTTCCTTTGCAGATGTTTTGCTGTGCTTTCCATAACCATAAATGTATTTCAGATGAACCACTGTAGTTTACAGTTGCTGCAGCTTTTCTCATGCTAAGGTTCCAAACAAGTTTTAACAGCTGCTAAGGAGGCTGGCAAAAAGCCTTGATTGCTAATTCTGCACTAAACTGCTCTTCACAATGGGACATTCTATAATATTTGATTCAGTCTTTAAAGCAAATGATTTCTACCTTATATTATTACTGTTTGTATCATACTCATTTCCAGCTTTAAAAAGATTCCAAGTCTATACTTTCCTAAATGGGTTTGATTTTATTTAAAACTCTATAGAGAAGTTATGATGGAAAAACAGGTAACAGTGGTATCAGTAGGGTCAAAAGTGAGTTAATACATAAATGTAGTAAACTGTACCTTCTGGAAACATTATCTCTATAAAGGTGAAAGTTTGTTCTCTTGGCTGTAATTTGTAAATAGATGGAAGAAAAGCTGCTTGGGTAAAATTAGAGCAGATTCAGATGTCCTTAGTGTGTTTCCAAGCATGCTGGGGTCAGGGGGGCTGCTCAGCAGTCTGGTGTGAGGGGAAGATGTGCTCAGAATCTCACAAATAAGTCCACACTGCAGTGAATCCACTGCCAGATAATGGAGAGTGCATGATATTGTAATAAAAAGGGAGACGTCACGTTAATGAGGAAGTCATTGAAAACTGAATCTGTGTTATGACTGCTAAAGGTTGCTTCAAAAGTCATATTTGATCTGCTAGTGTCTCCAAATCATTTCACAATTAGTTATGAAACAAATGTTTTAGCAGTCTAACAGGAGAACTGAGCTATATTTTACTCTGTTTTATGACTCACAATTTGTCAACTAAGTTTTCATGGTGGATTTCTTATTATTATAGATATTTAGATCAGAAGTAATAACATTAATAAATTGAACAATGTCTTTAAAAAAACATGGAATCTCAATGTGTTTTTATTTTTTTCCATCAGTGTATTTATCCTTTACCACAATCAGTTGTTCTGTTGTATATATCTCTGATTTAAAATAAAAAAAACCTTAATAAACTAGAAATGGAAAAATAATTCAATAATGTGATAAATGCCAAACCATATTTAACAATGAACCATTAGAGCATTAATTTCCTCATAAAGTCATATTAATGTACTCATTACATAGTATGTCAATAGGTTTGTGATACTAACGGGTTACATAGTCAAATAAGTTTAAGAAACGCTGGGTTAAACACGTTTTTCTTTCAATACAGGACTTGTCAGAACCTTTAACATGTTAATATTTACTGGGAGTCTCTAAGAGGAATATGTAATTTGGTAGTATCACAGATGTATTTGACCACAGAAATCTTTTTCTAGAGCATCCTCAGCAAGCAGGGCTCTGAGGAATATGCCTTGGCAAATGCTGACATGAGGTTTGGCTAGGAGTGAGCCACCATGCAGACACGTCCATCAGCGTTTACTCTTGTGTAACGCACGACAGACAGATGTCCTGTTAATGAAATGGCTGCACTTCATTGTGCATCTGGATCAGCTGGGGATGTTTGTCAAAATGCAGATTCCTGGGCTCTACTGTGATTCAGCAGATCTGACTCGAGTTCTAGGAATCTATGTTTCAGTAAGCATCAAGTGACATTTCTGACATAGGTGTCTATAGTTTATACTTTGAGAAACACTGTATTAGAAAGTTTGGGTCATTAATAAATGAAAGATGAATATTATCAATTAAGATAATTTTGAACTTACAAGTTTAACAACACTGACATTATATGTTGAAACTGGGATATTATGAAAGCGTATTGATGAAAGGGCGATTAGGTATCGATAAAACTTTACATTCATTTAACTCATATATTAGTCATCTTTAATACTCATGTGCCAATCCTTGCCTTTACTATTTTTTTTTTTTAGAGAGATAGAGACGGGGTCTCACTGTGCTCAGGCTGGTGTTGAACCCCTGAGCTGCAGCAATCCTCCCGCCTCAGCCTCCCAGAAAGCTAGGATTACAGGCGTGAGCCAGCACACCCAGCCTCATGTGTCAGTCTTTGACTCATTGACTCCCTGACATAAAATACTCACGTAACCTGCACTTTTGATCATGCGACACAACTGGAAGCAAGGAAGATGCCCATTCCCCTGATGAAGCTCAATTTGCACTTCTTGTGGCAATGATTGTAGTTCTCTGCTCCTGTGATTCCCCTTGTCTGAAATGTCCCTTTCCTGGTTTCTTCCCCAGGCTAATTTGTTCTCTGTTGAGTGTGAATATGTATGGAATGGGCATAACATTGACATAGCGAAACAAGTAATGATTGAGGCTGGTAAAATATGTGTAGGTGTGCAGCTCTTGGGGCAGGAATAATATTTGTTAGTCTGAGACAGGTACTAAAAGATAGCCTAAAATCCTGGGGCAGGCTCAGAAGGACTCAGGTGATCCAGAAAGCTACAGAAATACAGCAATTCAAGAAGGGATCATTATGAAGGAGAGAAGCAGTTGAAATTGTGCTCAGTTTTTAAGAGATAACTTTGTTCATCTCATTGAATTTTGGTGATCATTGAATCTGGTTCACTTGTTTGTTAGTGATATAACAATTTCACTCCTTTTTGACTAATTTTCTCACGTACATGGGTCTGTCTTAGCAATAGCACTTTACCATGCGCTAATAACGATTACTGTTACTGACTGAATGGGGCAGCCCTTTCTCCTGGATATATCTTTTTATATCAAAGTACTTATTTTTAATCATTCTGAAAATAAAAACAAATTCTAGTGCAATCATATCTACTTCTTTTAAATCTTCAGCTAAAGGAAGCAGCATATCTTACCATCTCCATCATTCACATTTGGTGCCTCACTTTTTGTCAAAATGCCAAATCTCTGCCATGGTAGACATATATTGGTAGATGGATTATGATCATAATGTTTGATAATGGAGAAGAATTCTATTTAAGCTTTTTAAAGATGTTAGACTTCTCTCCCTTCTAGTATGAGACCTGTTTCCGGAGAGAAGAAAAGAAAGGATATTGTATTTAGTTATGATTCATGAATGTCAGGATTTAAGTGTTGTAGGGCTTTGTGGGAGCGGAAGAAGTAGTGGAAACAGGAAGCCAGGCTGCCATAAGCACATACATAACAAGTAATTAATTGATTACAGACGTGAGAGAACCTACAGAGAACATTAGAAAACACTATTGTACATGAAATGTATTAACGTTAATATTGTGAACAGCTGGATGGCTGGATGTTTGATAACGAAGCAAGTCATTTTAATTTAATCTAAGCTTCAGTTTTTAATTGAATTTATAAGAACATGGGAAAAATTAACAGGCAGCTTCTGGCAACTCAAAAACAATATTTGGCTCAGAGTCTAAGCTTCTCTAAATTTGAGAAATCTGGCTCTGGATAAAGATGGAGCAAAGAAAAATCATGCTGTAATATCAAGGACAGCAGATTTATGGCTCTGATTTCAAATAAATGCAGATTGTCATTGTTTGTCAGAAAGGTAACTATTCCTTTGGACATAATCATATCTTATAGTGACTAACAGTTCAGCTCTAATTATTAGACAGTAGGTCGGTTCAGCTACGTGACTTCTTCTGTGAAAAGTTAAGAATATCATGTAGAATAATTTTTCAAAGACCTTCAGAGTAGAGCAGTGCGCTGAGGCCAGGGGTGAATCTTCCTTGTTAATAGACCCCAGAAGAGCTGGATAAGAAACTTTTGTTGTTTTTTTTTAATAATGGAACCCCTTGTCTTTTGACTAGGGCTGGCTAAGACTTATGTGTTCAAAACTGCTGCTTCCTACAAGAAATATAAAGGCTCATCAGTTTTCTTTTCCTAAAAAGAGTGCCCTGAACAATCACATTTGTATCCCAATAACCTCAATGTATAATCTAAGCTGTCACTGTTTTGCATCCTCAGATGAAATGCTTTATCATTGTACTCCATCATTCAGTAGAACAATGCAAGGCAACACAGACTATTCCGTGGTGGAAGATATGAATCATATTCTGGAGAAGAGGGGGGTGTTTAAAGATGAAGTGTAGTTTTTCTTCCCCCTGCAGTGGTGATGGATCTCTTCTGCCCCTCTTTTTTCTTATAAAAGAACAGATTCAATTGTTTTCATCCAGTTCCCAAATCACATCAAGCTGAAAGTTTACTTTTTCAAAAACGGTTGGGCCAGATTTTCTCAAATAAGGAAAAAGCCAGTTCAACAGTCATCTACTTCAAGGAGTTTTCTCTAATTATCTTTATCTCACTTGATTGCTCCATGTATTTGCATTCTGAGGAATTTTATATACAATGTGGAATGTATTGTCAGATGTTTTTATTCTTTTATGTGTGTATAACTTAGATCCCATTGTAAATAATAAGCTTATGTAGAGCAGAAATTCTCTTTCACATTTATATTTTGCATCTTCTATTGTGGCTGGAAAACTGCTATGCACATGATAGGTGGTTAATAGAAATGATTACTACGTTCATAATTGCTCTTGGGTAGCTCCTACGTTGGTGAAAGATACTTCGACAACTATTTCTTTGATGTTTGATAGAAAGTGTGGAAATCTTTTTTTGCTGTTTTTCCCTGGTGGAGACATTGTATTGGAGTTCTGGGATTTGTACACCTTGGCAATTTTTATTATGTAAATCATGGATTAGAATTGGATTGACACAGAGAGATAAGGATTAATTTTTAAACAACTTTGAAAATGCACTAATGAAGGCTTCAAGCCTTAGAAATATTATATCTTAAAGAGATTATATCCAAAATGTGGTAAATAATCTCTAACCCAAGAGGTTATGACTAAACGAGGTCCAGAATTTTCAGATAATTAGTGATGTGTGGAATATTATATAGCCACAAAATAATGAAATCCTGCCATTTGCAACAACATGGATGGAACTGGAGAACATTACGTTAACTGAAATAAGCCAAGCACAGAAAGACAACTCTCACATGTTCTCACTCATGTGTGGGAGCTAACTATTAAAAACAATAGATCTTGTGGAGACAGAGAGTAGAACGATGGCAGCCAGAGGATGGGAAGGGTAGCAGGGAGGAGGAGATAAAGTGGGACTGGTTAATGGGTGCAAAAATATAGTTAGATGGAATGAACACTATTTGATAGCACACCAAAGTGACTATAATCAACAATAAGTTAGAATATACTTTAAAGTAACTAAAAAAATGGAATTGGGATGTTCCTAACAGAATGAAATGTTAAATGCCTGAGGTGATGAATACCCTAATTATCCTGATTTGATTAATTCACATTGTATGCCTGTATCAAACCATCGCATGCACTCTATAAAGATACACAACTATTACGTACCCATAATAATTAAAAATTAAAAAATTAAAAAATTAGTGATCGTGTCTGCTGATGCAAGTAAAGCACTATGATAATTGCCCTGGTTCACTGGGGTTGTTAGTACAGAGTAGAAGAGGATACAGAAATACACAGCTGCTATGTAAGCCCAGAAATGAAAGGAATTTTGGAACATACAGCCAGCTTCTGATTATCTATGTATATATAATTCACACCCCGTGATGTATTTTAAATTTCATCACTGGCTAGCTTTTCCTTGTTACCCAGTCTCTCACCTTTTCCCTCTCTCTATTTTGTGGTCTTTGGAAACTTCTACTTAGCTGGATATCTAGATTAAACAAAATGTAACCAGAAAGGTAAATTTTTGGAGGAAATAACTACATAGCATGAAAAACAAAACACACACCTATAATGTGTGGATTCCAGGCTGTGAGTGAGTGTGCTCACATGCTCACGTGAAATTGTTAGGCACTGCGAAAGTTACTCTCCCAACATAGGTTGTTTAACAATCTTATTTGCATCAGTCTGCAGTACTCCATTGGGTGAACTAATTGGTAATTCTTTGGTAATTGTACTACAGATATTGATAATATAGAATCTGGACTCCATGGGACATTATATGTTTTCAATCTCTTTAATTAGTTCCTGAGAAATGTGTAGAAAAAAGTTCTTTGAAATTGATGCAGCAATACTGACAAATTAAAAATTTCTGAAAGTATGTGTTAGTGATTTCTCTGTTCTGGACACTGTGTAAATTTCATGTAACATAGAGGGGAAGATAACCTCATGGGAATATGACATGGGATGGCTGAGGAGGGTGATGTTGACTGTAACCCCTACATGTATCCATCTTTTCTAAAGTACAGTGTTAATGGAGTATTCTTAAAACATGGGTTATCTGACTAACAGTTTATTTAGAGCTAGACACCTTAGAATTGTGCCTTATCAGAACTTATTTTTTTTCTTACATTTGTCAATTCTTTTTGTGTATTTGTCTTGTCTCTACAACTAGAGTGTAGGCACATTAAGGACACAGACCCAAGTTCACATATCTTTTCGATTCCTCATAGGCTGTCCAGAGTGGTGTGCACATATTAGGTACTTGATAAATATTGTTTGCCTGAATGAATAACCTGATGAATCCGTTTTCTTCATGCACATCTGTGTCTATTTCATTTAAAACAGATACATGTCTTTTCTTCATGAAATTAGGGGACAGAGGCTTCCATGACTCCCTTTAATATTCATCACTCTCAATATGAAGGAGTTCTTCCAATACCATTTCTCTTATTCTATATTGTGTGTGTGTGTCTGTGTGTGTGTGTGTGTGTGTGTGTGTGTGTGTGAGAGAGAGAGAGAGAGAGAGAGAGAGAGATTTTAACCTTTTTGTTCTGGGTCTTCTTTTGTATCTTTTATTATGTTTGTACTTCATAAAATCAAAAATTTTAAGTCCTTAAGAGACATCCTCCAATTTTTTTCTTATCCTTTCCAAATTGGGTCACCAATACTGCATACTTTGGTATCATACAGTAACAATTTTATCTTAGAATAGCATTAAATATATGTTTATATATGTATATATGTTTTGATAATTGTCTGTAAACATTTCTGTAGCCTATGACTGTGCTGAATATGTAAGTTAATGAATGAGTGGCTCTTGAATTTGACTTGTGAACATTAGAACAAGGTTCATGGAAGTATCTGCCTGTTCTAGAATCTGAATGCTACAGTTTCCTTTTTCCTTTTTTCTAATGTAAGTAGAAGGAAGAATTTCTTTACTGTTTCTGATAGCTCCATGAAGGCAGAGACTATGGCTGTCATCGCAATTCTCTAGAACAGTGCTCGACACGTAATAGATGATGAATGAATATTTTCAGAAGGAATGAATGTAAATAATGGCAATATGATCAAGTAGCCACACTGACCTTCTAGCTGTTCCTCCAAACTGCCAAGTAATTTCCCACCTCAGGGTTTTGCGCTTGTTTCTGCTGCTCTGAATGCTCTAGATACCCATGTGATTAATCCCATCATTTTATTCAGGCGTCTGTTAAAATGTTACTTCTTTAGAAATGTTTCCCTTCCACAGTCTGCTAAAACAGACTACCTCCAACTACGCAACTCCAATCATTCTTACCCTGCTTCACTTTTTCTTCATAGCACATATCACCATGGCATTTTATTATATATTATGTATTTGATGTCGTCTCTCTTTCCTCTCTCTAATACCCTACCATGATAGAATGTGAGGTCTATAAGTTCTGGGACTGTATGAATTCCGGGTCTCATCAGGAAACAGAAATCATTGTACATGGTTCAAATAAAGAGAGTTTAAAGAAGGATTACTTACAGCAATTTGGGCAGGGTTAAGGAAATAAAGTATATTGAAACCAGACCTGAAAGGGGAAGAAGAAAGAATGTTCCTAAAGCCCAGTAAAAGCTGGAACTGGGAAGGAGAGGTTGTCTAAAAAAAGATGTCGTCTTAGAGAGCCTCAGCTGCTGACAGAGAGAGACATGGCAGTGGCAGTAAGGAGATGCAGGGGAAGAAATGACCAACTCTTCTATCTTCCTTTATGCCACTCTCCTACCAATGATCCCTATTGTGAAAACCCTAAAAGAAGACAGCTGGCAAGGAGTCCAGGTGAACCAGTTCTTAGGGATCAACTTCTTGGGGAACAGAGTGGACAGAGAAGTGGAAAATGAATCATGTGAGGGAAACATAATAAAAAACATGGGTGTATTGTCTGGCTAACAGCTGTATCTTTCATGCCCAGAACAGTACCTGGGACAGTTCAGGTACTCAACAAATATTTGTTAAATTAAATAATCAATGGTAGCTGGAGGTTAGAGCAAAGGAACTGTGGCATTGATCCCGGATATTATCATATAAGGTCTCAGATCTTATTTTGGGGCGATGGTAGTTGTCCAAGGCTTATGTTTAGAGAAATTCACAGATAGACACCCTGGAAAGAGGGACATTCAGTGCCTTTTGTTTATAACTCTAATCCAGTAAACACTTATTTGTAATTTATGGGCTATATCTTAATATTCAAAGATCACAGGAGAAATATTCTAGTAAGAAATTTTGGTAACTACATGTTTATGATTTTTAGGATAAAAGGTGCTAGAAGAGAGCTACAGAATTGTTTTATTATTATAGAAGGTAAGTAGAAAAGATTTAATGACATCACTGATTCATTAGCTTTAAGCCCCACCTTGATTATGGAAATTCATGAGGATAATCAGCATACATAGGGCACATATGGGTATCTATGACCTCAACTCTAAGCCAGCTGTGTACCTGTAATTCCTTCACTCTGCTTTATTATTATTAACACAAAAACCACTCTGCTGTCAATGAGGACAATGTACTAGAAGAGGGTGTCATTCACAGATACAGGGAAATCAGGTGATTTCTAGGGAAACTATTAAATAAGGTGCGGGTGGGTATAGTAATAAATAGATTTTTTGATATTAAGATGGGAAGTCGAGGCAGTTGATAGTTCTCTAAACAAAAAGGCAAGGTTCAGATAAAAGAGAGTTTTGGTGGTAGTGGTTGTGGGATATAGACTGATTGAGAAAGGTAGTGAAAGTATAGAATAGAAAGAGCCATTAGAGCTGACAGCACTCTTACAAATTTCTTAGTTCTGTGTTTTTCAAACTTGGATTTTGCAATCAGCAGCACCATTTCTCCAAATGAACTCTTCTGCAGTAGTGTAGCATACGTATTAAATAAATCATATAAAAGTTCAATGGCTCAGATAGGAGAGGTGGAGAGAAGCCCTGAGCCTTAAATGTTAGGTGTCTCTTGCTGCCCCCATCTGCCCATCCTTCTCATTGCCCCGTGTGGTTCCAGATGGATCTCTGGAAAACGTCTCCGGTTCCTTTGAGCATAGTTTCAAAACCACCAACCTCCTCATTTTGTAGATGCAGAAACAGACCCAGAGAAATGAATTGACTTGTCCACAGTAGAGTCAGGACTAGAAACCACCTCTCCTAATTCCGAGGCAGAACATTTTTGACTATATTATGCTGTCGTACTGCTTGTGGACTTAAAATTAATTGCCCTCGGTAAAAGTCTCCAAGAATCTGGAATTTTAGGCTTTATTTTTCTAATAACATTTACCCTTAGATAATTCCTTTCTGCACCTCACATTTCTTATTTGTTAAAAGATATTAGGAAATATCTTTTCCTACCAACCTCACAAGTTTAGATTAAATAAGAAAGTGTGATGTGCTTAGAGATCCTTGGAAGGAAGTTGTGATGCACATTCAATATATTACTTGTGAAAAACATGAAGGCTTTTCTGGGGAAGTCATCAACCAGAAATGGAAATGAAAAGCACTGAAACATTAAAAAATGCTAATGTACAACATGTAGTCTTCAATGACTTGTTTTGTCATCTGGATTTTATGTTTCTAAGAGTCATCATGTTATTGTGTGTAGATCGTAGGGGTGAGGGGAAATTTGCTCTTTCCCAAAAAAGTTTGCTGAAAGATCAACTCAAAATTAAGGCAGATTAATAAGAGAAAGGTTTACTTACCATGCACATGGGAAAAATCACAGAGGGATTACTCAGTATTCCAATGAAGTTCAGATATTTTTATACCTTCTTTTTGGAGAGGAGAGGGAGATGAGGAGTACAGATAATTCTGTTTAGGGCTGACAAAGGGAGGAGAAATGGATGGGGGAAACAGAATGACTTGTAAATAATTCTATTTGCAAATTAAATTAACCTGAGCAAATTAAGTTAACCTGAGAGACAGGTATTATGTTTTAAATGATTTGGGCCAGGTCTGGTTGCCTTCTGCAATATATTAAGATAACAGGGAGAGGAAGGGAAGTCCACTGTTCTTTTTGATCTTTTGATCTGCCAGTCCAATTTACGCAGATAGAAGGAAAGCCCCTTCCAATGTCTTTTTATAACATCTGGAAGGGCCTTTAATTCAAAATATCAAGGAGTCATATTTTGGGGTGACATTTCTTGAGCTCCTTCAAGATGTAGTTCATTCCTTTTCACTGCTGTCTGAATATACCACGATTTACTGATTATAGTTTAGGGGAGACATACACATGTTACAATTTTTTAGTTTGAAAAAGCAAGGAAATGATTTTAAAAATCAGCCCAGTAATTACCTCTTAAGGGGAGACAGGGATGTGGGATTGGGGAAAAAACCCAGGTAGCTTTAACATTAATAATAATATTTTAGTGCATTGGTTTTCTAAGAGTGATACCAGGACCACCAGCATCATCATCATCTGGGATCTTGTTAGAAATGCACATTTTTGGATTCCACCCAGACCCCCCAGACCTACTGAGTCAGAAACTTTGGGGGTGGGCCCAGGCGTCTTTGTTGTAACAAGCTCTCCAGATGATTCTGATGTATGCTAAAGTTTGAGCTCCACTGTTGCAGTGTTATGCTTTAGAAGTTACGTATGAGCTTCTCTCTCTCTTGTTCTCTGTCTGTCTCCATCTCATTCTCTCTTTTTCTCTCATATTACACAATCAAAAAAATAAAATAAAGACATCTGAGCAGTAAGTAACCAGAAATAAAGAGCTGTAGGGATATGAGAGCCCTTTGATAGCTATTCCTTTTGCAGACTATTTAGTCAGAAGGGCGAATGATGGGAAGAAAAGAAAGAATGGAACCATGGAGTAATTCGGGAGGAAGGTGAAGGTGAGGTAAGAGGATCCTTTTAGTAGTATATTATGATAAAAGTGTAGTTGAAAATATAGAGTACACTTTGAAGCACACGTATATGTGTTTGTATGTGCATCTGTGTGTGCGTGTGCTTGTTCGCGTGTGCTTAGAACGATACCTTGCTTGAAAAGGTTAACATGCCCCATTGGTAGAGATAATTACTCCCCCACTCTACTTACCCCTGCTTCTGAATAATTTCGACTCAGCAGGGAGTAACTTACTCTCTCCGCAGGATACAACTGCTGTTATTCAGGTAGATATTGCTGCCTTGGCTAGGCATTCTAAAATGAAACGAATCTGTATCATTACTACTTTGACTCCCTTTTTGTGATTTTGGAGCTGCGGTTGCCTTTGCAAGCTATCTCTTTTCCCTGCTGCTAGCATCACATATCATCATATTGAAAGCGAACACTACAAAAAGGAAAAAAAATAGCATAGTCTTTATTTATTTTGAAAGAAGCTAGTTATTAACTGAACATTTATTCTTAAATGGCTTACTAGTGTTCAGACTGCAAAAGGGTAGTTCACTCTGAAAGGTAGCACACAGTCTAACTGTTAAAGATGTCATTGTTGCACACAGAGGACATGGAGGACTTTAACCTGCCAACTGCCTGGGGACACTCAGGGAAGGATCTCTTGAAAGAAATTAATTGTGCAACATACACACCCTAGGGAAAACATCTTGAGCAGACAGAAAATAGCACTAAATGAGTTTTATACATCTTTGGGGTTTGTCATTTGTAACATGCTTTCGACCATAGAGACACCAAAGCAATAACTTATCCTCTTTGCTGGACTTCTATTAAGGGAAACTAAATGCCATAAGAAAGTCCCTTGTCATCACCCTTGTTGAGGTCATTGCTATTGTGATAATGTTCTACAATCTATACCCTCCTCCTACGTTGTCCATACTCCAGTCCCTCCTTCCTGCCACTGCCAGATTGGCCTTTGTGAAGTACAGTTTTGATTGTCATTAGTCCACATATTTTATCTCAGTCTTTGCTTTGGTGAAGTAGAAACCCAGAGCTGACAATGTGCCCCACTGTTAATAATTGTGCAGGATCTCCTTTATACACTTTAGTTCACTACCTACTCTTGGTGTCATCTGACTATTATTATTATTTTGCCCCTCCATTTTAATCTCTTTACTTACTTTTTATCCCATTACGTTGCATTTATCTTTGTTGGTTGCCTCAAATTCCTTTTGAAATATGGGAAGGTGAAATACATACATAAATAAATAGTGTAAGTCATTCTCCTTCTTGGAGGCTTCCATTACCTTTCTATGGTGCACCAAATAAACTCTGAACTTCTTAGTCTAGCTAAGGTCCTCCGTGATGTGGCCTCAACTCACTTTTTTTTTTTTTTAGACAGAGTCTCACTCTGTTGCCGGGGCTAGAGTGCCATGGTGTCAGCCTAGCTCACAGCGACCTCAAACTCCTGGGCTCAAGCAATCCTTCTACCTCAGCCTCCCGAGTAGCAGGGACTACAGGCATGCGCCACCATGCCCGGGCTAATTTTTTCTATATATTTTTAGTTGTCCAACTAATTTCTTTCTATTTTTAGTAGAGATGGGGTCTCGCTCTTGCTCAGGCTGGTATCAAATTCCTGACCTCAAGCAATCCTCCTGTCTCAGCCTCCCAGAGTGCTAGGATTACAGGCGTGAACCACCGTGCCTGGCCAACTCACTTTTTTTTTTTTTTTTTTGAGACAGAGTCTCACTCTGTTGCCCAGGCTAGAGTGAGTGCCGTGGCGTCAGCCTAGCTCACAGCAACCTCAAACTCCTGGGCTCAAGCAATCCTTCTGCCTCAGCCTCCCGGGTAGCTGGGACTACAGGCATGCGCCACCATGCCCGGCTAATATTTTCTATATATTTTAGTTGG
>CAUYRT010071932.1:0-44679 GCA_963574885.1 Lepilemur ruficaudatus
TTTTTTTTTTTTTTTTTTTTTGAGACAGAGTCTCACTCTGTTGCCCGGGCTAGAGTGCCATGGCATCAGCCTAGCTCACAGCAACCTCAAACTCCTGGGCTCAAGCAATCCTCCTGCCTCAGCCTCCCGAGTAGCTGGGACTACAGGCATGTGCCACCATGCCCGGTTAATTTTTTCTATATATTTTGAGTTGTCCAGCTAATTTCTTTTTATTTTTAGTAGAGACAGGGACTCGCTCTTGCTCAGGCTGATCTCAGAACTCCTGAGCTCAAACAATCCATCTGCCTTGGCCTCCCAGAGTGCTAGGCATGAGCCACCAGGCCCGGCTTATGTTTAGCTTTTTGAGAAACCAAGGGAGTGGGTTTAGAAGGAACACAAATGAAGAGACCATCAGTAGTGACTTGATGACTTTATCTTTGTAACCTGCCAGGTAATCCTCACAGCCAGAACATCAGCAGCAAGCTCACCCATGACACCGTGGAGCAGGTGCGCTACAGGTGAGCAACAGCGACGCCTGCCTGGACAGGCACACCTAGGTGGACAGACAGACTTCCTAGCACCTGCCTGAATCCCACAAAGGTTCTGATTTGGTGTCAGGAAGATCACAATGCATGCATGCTGAAAGACATCAGAGTCTGAGGACAGGAAGGTGAGGGTGAGTAGGGCAGTGGAGAAGCACAGGTGGGCAGCTCTGAGGTGCACGTGGCTGTTCTGTGTGGCTCTGCACTGGTGCCAGTGTGACAAGGAGTCACCCAGGATCCTGGATCTTGTTTTCAGAAAGAAGAAAAGTACTGTTCTCTGGTTTTCCTTTTCATAAGAAGTTTTATCAGGCATTTTGTTTTATTCCTGTCTTTCCTCCCCCTTTTTCTAGTACTGGTACATTAAACAGCTCTTTCTACTTTTCCACATATAATAATTATTTTCTGGGAAATATTTTCCAGGTGGTGCCTAAAATTATTAACAATTTCAAATTTGAAAATGATACTATTTTGCCATAGGGTTGTCAAAATTAAAGACAATGTAAACAGGTTGATGACTTAAACTTCGTTATATTAGAGCTGGGTAGAAAAACACCAAGGAGAGGGTATTTTCGATTAAGATTGGGGTCGTTGTGGATTCTTCTCATATCTGATAGAAGCTGGGACTGAGAGCCAGGGTGATTTTGCCAGTTGGGACCGTTTACCATCTCTTCCCGTGACTTCCTCTGCCCTGCCCTGGCTTTACAACTGTGACAAAGCCTATCTGGGTTTTTTTCCCTAGATGTTAAGGTTAAGATGATGATCATATTTAGTAGAAATGACACCTCCTCCAAACACTTAGGACCGCGGCTGAGACCAGGGGCTGCAGTGACGCTGCGCTTCTTCCAGGGTCCTGGCGCACTTCCGCACCACCGCAGAAGACTACAGCGTGATTTTCACCGCCGGGAGCACGGCTGCTCTCAGACTGGTGGCAGAGGCCTTTCCTTGGGTGTCCCGGGGCCCGGGGAGCAGCGGGAGTCGGTTCTGTTACCTCACCGACAGCCACACCTCCGTGGTGGGCATGAGGAAGGTGACCGCGGCCATGAACGTCACGTCCACCCCGGTCAGGCCAGAGGACCTGTGGTCGGCGGAGGACCCGGGTGCTGCTGCAGCCAGGGACCCCGACTGCCAGCTGCTGCACCTCTTCTGTTACCCAGCTCAGAGTAACTTTTCTGGAACCAGGTACCCGCTGTCCTGGATCGCAGACGTGCAGTCCGGGCGCAGGCGCCCCGGGAGCGCGCCCGGGAAGTGGTTCGTGCTGCTCGACGCAGCCTCCTATGTGAGCACCTCGCCCCTGAACCTGTCGGCGCACCCGGCTGACTTTGTCCCCATCTCCTTCTATAAGATCTTTGGATTCCCCACGGGCCTGGGCGCGCTGCTGGTCAATAATCGTGTGGCTCCTCTACTGAGGAAGACCTACTTTGGAGGAGGCACGGCCGCTGCCTACCTCGCCGGAGAAGACTTCTACATCCCGAGACCGTCGGTGGCTGAAAGGTAACCACGGGGGGGCGGGGGGGGAGGCACCGGTTGGCATGTGTCGCCTAGATGGAGGACGGTGCAAGCTACAGAACTGCTCCTCCGTCGTGAGGAGACTGGGACGTTGCTGGCAGGGACAGGATGGTGGGAGGGCACCCAGGTCAGCTGGGGGTGCCACAGGAAGCTCAGTGAACTCTGCACCTATTTGAGGGCTCCTCCGTAGCTGTGGGGGACCAGGGCTGCAGGCAGAAGAGGTGAAAGGCCTTCACAGATAAGGAGGCTGGGCCACCAGGCCTTTGCCCATAGCACTAACAACACGTGGCAGCAATTGAAACGGTGGTTTGAAAAGAAGACACTGTTTCGAACAAGTGTGAACCATGTTGACAGCACAGCTGATTCTCCAGCAGCTAGAATCAGCTCAGCTTGGCACCTAGTTAGCAAGAAGAATCAGTTAAACTAGAGGCCACCAGACTTGTGGGGCATTGTTGGCAGCAGCCTCTATGGGCCCCACTGCAAGTGAGTTACAAAGGAAGTTTGGAGCAGGCTGCCTGCTCCAGGCAGAGGAGCTGCCTCTTGCCCTCAAATGCCAGAAGACTTTGCCCAGGTGTGTTGGCATATGCCTCTTCCTCAGGCTGCAGGACAGGCAGTGTGGGTTATGCCTGGGAATTTCCCAGGTGGTCATGGCTGGGACCCGTAAAGTCCAATTTTTGAGAGGGTGAAAATGGCAGCTGACCCAGGGTTCTGCTGGGTCCAACAGTGGGGACACCATGGGGTGGGGTAGGGAGCTAGTCACCCTGCTGGTGCCTGGATGGGAAGGTGGGTTGGATTCCCCCACAGACCCCACACAGACTCAGGGATCCTGTAGATAGGACCATGGCCTTGACAATAGGGTCAGTGTTAACTGCATAGGCCCTGGAGCTGGACCACCGGGGTGGGAATCTCAGCCCCACTGCATGCCAGCTGGGGGAATGCATGGCTTAATCCTCTGCACCTCCTGTTCTGGAAAGTGGGAATGATGATGTAGTACTTTTAGAGTTCCTACAGGTGAAGCACCAGGATAGAGTGGGCATCCATACATGTTATGAGGCTATTTGATACCTTTTGTTTAGGACTTGTCCATGGTTGGGGCATTCTACAACAGGAATGCTAACGTAAAACTCTTTGAATGCAAGTGTAATAATGTATCCTGTAACATAATTAAGTAAGAAAAGAATGACAGGCACAACATAATGTAAATTAAAGGCAGAACAGAATGACACCTCAAACTTATTAATAATTTGGCCAATAAGGACACCTGAAGGCTAAGAGAAGTGGGCAGCTCACTAGGGGCCGGGGTGGGGCCACCAGGCAACACGTGCCACACCCAGATTCCCAGAAAGCAAAATATATGTATTTACCATTATAAGTCTAATTTTTCTCTTGTGAATTTAGGAAGAGAACTCAAGAGATTTAATATTCAACTCAAGTGCTTATTGAATGCATGCCTGGACTATGTTCTTAACCTCTTGCATTTTATAACTCAATGAAATGCAGTCCTCGATAGAAATAAAAAAGCTCTTCTTTTATTCTAAAAAAGAATCTAGTAATTAATTATTGATTAACAAATGGTTGTTATCAGTTAATAATTTAAGTCATCATTGGCTAATATTTAATTTATTAGTGGTTTTACTAATTCATTAGTGATTAATTACTATAATAATTCATTATTGACTCATTAATTCTTCATGTGTATTAATGAGCATTAGTTTTATAAGGAAATTTAACATTATTAGCAAATCTTATTCCTAGAGTATTAAGATACTAAACACAATATTTCTACTGAAAGCTTCAACTTGCATAAGGCTGCAGCTGGTCTCCCGGATGCTCACAGAAACCTCCTCACTACCTCCCTGCTTCCTCCCTTGCTACTCTGCAGGTCTCTTCTGGATCCAGTGGCCAGAGGGGTGTAGTTAAAGCATAGTCGCTCCTTTGAGGGGAGCCCTCCTGCCACTTGGTGTCTCTACTTCCCCCAACTCCCTCTCCTGCCACTGTCCCCCTTGCTGGCCCAGGCCCACTGATCTGCTCTTCCTGTATGTGCCCGGTCTTTCCTGCTCAGGGCATTTGCTGTGCCTTCTCCCAGAGTGCAGAAACCACAAACTCAGCAGTTTCAAAAATTAGCTCTTTCCTCTGCTCCCCGACTTCGCTCACTTAGCTGGTCTTGCTCAGATGATCTTCCTCAGAGAGGGCCGACCCTGACCATCCCATGTGAAGTAGCCGCCAGCCCCCTTCCTCCTTAAGCATCTTCACTGCTCTTGTCGCCATCTAGCATGTTGTTTATTTGGTTTCTCTGTGTGCATCTGTTGGCTTTTGTTCCTTGTTTCACAGAATGGGAGGACTGTGAGGGCAGGGATGTGGTCTGTCTTGTGCACTACTGTATCCTTGGCACCTAGAACAGTGCTTGGCACACAGTAGTTTGGACAATAAAGATCTGATGAATATTCTGACAAAATGAATAATTATGAACTTCAAAAATAATGAACACTTTGATAAAAAGGAAGGTGTGCATCTGCTGTATTAATGAGAGTCTTATAATTTTAACCCAAACCCGTGGTTTCATAGACTTTGGAACCCCAGGCTCCTTTTAAGCAGCTCCTCCCTGCGGGATGGATCACAGTGAACTGATGCCCTGTCAGTGCTGCCCTCTTGTGGTCAAAGGGCAGTATTTCAAAAGCCTGACTCAGGTTTCCAGTCTTTTGCTGGCAGCAAAGCATCTCTTGTCTCCTTAGTGTCTCAAGGTGGTGACTGTCTTTTAGGACCCTGTATCACCACTGCCAGCCCCCACCCCAGGAGCTTTGGAGCAGCCCAAGAAGGCTGCAGAGTGGGTCAAGGCCAGAGGCAGCCAAGCAGGTCTTGATGTGACAATCCCTCTCTCCTGAGGGGGACAGCAGTGTTTTAATAAGGCGGCAGAGGGCAGATAGCAATAGATTACAGCTAATCTTAAAATCTAAACCTTGCTACCTACCACAAAATGCACATGGATTGTGTTGGCCACAGTTGACCTTGTTCCCCTCACCCCATGGTTATAGGTTTGAAGATGGCACCATCTCGTTCCTTGACGTGATAGCGCTAAAACATGGATTTGATGCCCTTGAGCGCCTCACAGGTCAGTGGACATTTTTATCCACGTGGAATTTGCTTCTGTTGCTGTGTCCTTAAGGGAGTCATGGCACAGGTGCAGTTCAGATGGAGACGGAGCCTGTGAAAGAAAGTGGCCCATGGTGTCTGGGCACAGTGTGCAGTTAAACCTGATTGCAAATAACTCCAGAGTGACTTCCGAGAGCAAGAGGATGAGGCGGGGGGTTTGGGTTGATTTTTGTACTGTCAGCTAAAAGAACATTTTAACAGGTAGGAGACATTCCAAATCAGGAGCTGAATAGCTTCACAGAAACAGAGGAGCCGTCCCTGGTCCCTGGACTGGGAATGGTTACAGAGCCTGAGGCCTCGTGAAGCTCTGGCCTTTCTGGATCCTCTCCGCAGCCCCGTGGAGAGCTGCATGCCAAGCCCACTTTGCCCAGGAAGGAGCCGATGCCCAGAGAGGATAAATGCCCTCCCAGGCCAGGGAGCTGGTAACTGGGATTTAGCCCAGGTCACACTGGCACCTGACCCTGAGGTCCCAACCACTGTCATTGCTGACAGTGTTTACACGAGGCATGTCTTTCCTGACAAGCTCTCTCTTTTGTCACAATAATGGGACCCCTCAGGTCCTCAGCCTTAGCCCACCGCTGGGGCAGGCAGGATTCACGGGAAGAGAGGGTCGTCCTGATGGTAATACAGGGAGGTGAGTGGGCAGCATCCAGGATTTGTCCCGTCCAGGAGATGACAAACACAGGCATTGACAAATGAGCACTTTCCAAGGAAGGATATTAACAGGGCACCCAAATCACAGGATCTAACACGACCAGGAGCACCTCGGAACCCAAAAGTTGACAGTATCAGTCCACGATGTGGCAAACCCTGACTTTTCCTACTTAATCACTTTTTTAAAAAATTGTGATAAAATATAAATGACATAAAATTTACCATTTTAACCCTTTTTAAGTATACAATTCAGTGGCATTAAGCACATCCACAATGTTGTTCAACAGCAGCCCTATTTATAGAACTTTTTCATCATCCCAAACAGGAACTCTGTACCCATTAAGCAATAACTCCCTATTCCCTCCTCTACCCTCATCCCTTGTAACTCTTATTCTACTTCTGTCTCCGTGGATTTGTCTCTTCTAGGTACCAGATAGAAGTGAAATTGTAGAATATTTGCCCTTTTGTGTCTGGCTTGTTTCACTTAGCATAACATTCCCAAGGCTCATCCGTGTTGAAGCACGTATCCTTCATTGCTTTGCATAATATTAAAATGATTTAAACATTAATAAAAACAAACAGCAAAAGAAATATTTAAAGAAAAATGATTGTATATCTTTTCAATCTGTTACCAAAGGGTCTAAGTTATCTGAATGTTTTAAGTAATGTTGTATGTTAAGAAAGAGGATGGACAGGAATTCCTATGGAAAAATTCTGCAAAACAGCAATGGTATGTTGTTCAGTAGCAAAGACCTTAAACGTTTGTCACAAAGGCAGTGCCAGACACTATTTATACGTATTTAGAGTCATTAATGTGAGGTCCGGGTTTGCCGGTTACAATGAGCTTGTTTTCTTACAAGTCAGCGAGTGGATTTACGTGAAGCTCATGGTTCTCTTTGCGTTTCGTAATTGGCTTTGAGGTGGGATGGAGAACATAAGGCAGCACACCTTCACCTTGGCGCGGTACACCTACGTCGCCCTGGCCTCTCTCCGGTACCCCAACGGGGCTCCCGTGGTGCGGATCTACAGCGATTCGGAATTCAGCAGCCCTGAGGTGCAGGGTCCAATCATCAATTTGAATGTGCTGGATGACAGTGGGAATGTCATTGGTTACTCCCAGGTGGGTTTTCTTTTCATCTTGCTGACATTTTTACAACAGAATTGCTCTCGTCTGGAACTTGGCAGCCGTCCTGAGCCCTGAACTTTGCAGAGAAGGCCTCTGTGCCCGGGAAGTAGCTGTGACAAAGTCCATGCACTGTTGAAGAGGCCACCTGGCCCTCACCCACAGTCTTTCCCCCTCTCGTTTACACACAGCTCTAACAAGCATGGCAATTTAGTTTTCCAGCCCTCCTTACTCAGCCAGAAGTGGTAAATTTCAAGTGGGTAGAAAGAGGCCGGTTCTTCTGATAGCAGTGGAAGGGGACAGCAGACAGTTTGCCAGTGAGGGAGACACACTAAAATAGTTCAGACAGTAAAGTAGTGCAGACAGAACACCACGGCTGAGGTCATTTCATGTACAGACAGCCTGGTGGTCCAGCGATATGTCAGACCATGTTACAATGTCCCACAGAACCACGGGCTTGCTTCCACCCTTGTTTGCAGACATAGTGGTACAACACTTTTCTTAAACTCTTTCTTATGACAAGCAGAAATGATGCTCTCTGTGTCACAGAAGGCCTGTTTCTGCTTTGGTTTGTGCATGTTATGAGTTCAGAGCATTTGGTGGGTTGGTTGAAAATAGTTTCTGCAGATATACCCAGGAAAAAATGCCAACAGTGGCTTACAGTTTGGGAACTGCTTGGGTCCTTGCCACAGTGGAGTAAGCTCGTCACTTCCCAGTCCCCTAAAAAATCCAGAGTTGCTCTGAGCACTCAGGCATGGTGGTAGGTGGTCACCAGATGGGGTGTCACAGATTGGCACCAGGAGTTAAAGTTCCTTCCCAGAGCAGCTCTGGGAGGAGCAGATTTGATTGTCAGATAAGTTTGGAAGATGGTGCTGATCTTCCCCTGAAAGCCACATCCCCGTTCACCTTTGTTAATTCCCAAATTTCCCAAACAAAATCCAGATCCCAAGGAATATCCACCCGCATTCTAAATAGCTATAAACTTCCTAAAGAACACACTTGGGGATTATTGCTCCAGGGAAAATGTTGGTCCTTGCTGGCGTTCAGGGGCAGACACTCTACAGCCGCAGGTTGTCTCCTGAGCATGTCACCTGTGCAGACCACCTCCCCCACTGCCCTCAGCTGTCAGATCTACAGGCAGAACTAGTCCCAACACCACTAAAAAGCATGTGATTTTAAGTGCTTTTGGGGTGGGTGGTGGTGGAAAATGCATGGAGGGAAAAAGTTTGTCTTCTTAAATGTGTTATCCTAGGTAGTTGGTAAAATAAGTTTTTTTCTCAAATCTAAATTAAATTTGTATGTGCTATGGAGGGTGGGGAGGGGAGAACCCTCAAAGAGGAGGAACCACCAGGGAGAGAGAGGGCCGCCTGTCTAGGTGCCCAGGGACTCCTATTCCCTGGGGCTGGACACAGCCTCGTTCTGCGTTGGTGGAGGACGCTCACTGCATGAACAGATCCCGTGGCCGAGGCATGGCCAGCTGATGCCAGTTCAGGAAAGTCCAGTTCTGGTTTTCCCAGGCTCAAGGACTTCATAGTGTGGGAATTCCAGATTCTGTGGGATTTCAGAGGCCTTTGGGAAGATCATGGTTGGGTTTGGCCATCTCTTTTTCAGGGGATATGTAAAATAATTCAGCCTTCTGTGAGAAGGCTTTGGGTTCTTGCTTTTGGTATCCAGGTCTCCTAATTTTGCCCTCCACACTGTTGGCAGTCACTCTGTGTGGTGGTTAAGAGTGTGGGTTCAGAATCTGACTGTTTCTGGCTGACTCTGTGAGCCTGGGCCAAACACAGGCACCATGGTTGGCAGTTCTAATTTTGGAGCCCTCCAACCCTGGGGACCAGACACTCATAGGAGTACATGAGTCTCCATATGATTCTAACCTCCAGATGCCAAATCACTCCCAGCCTCTGAGTCCTCCCAGCTGAGACTCAAGACATCATGGCAGAAACAGGCCATCTCCTGTATGCCTGTTCTGAATTCCTGATCCACTGTAGCCATGAACACAATAAAATAGTTATTGTTTTATTCTACCGAGGTTGGGTGGCTTGTTTCGCAGCGATGGTCACTGAACAGTGAATATGGGGGAACAGGTGAAGGCGAGGCCATGGGGATTCTAATTCATCCTGGTGGGAGTTGAACAAGTGGGGTGTCCCTGGGAGTTGCCTCATAAATGGAAACCTGACTCTGGAGCTGGAGTTGGCCAGACCCAGGGGAGCTGCCAGGTCTCACCTCACAGAGCTAAGGAATCCCCGAATTTCACCAGCAGGTCTCTGTGGCAGGGTGAGGGAACAGAGTTGTTTTTCTGAGGCCTTTCAGTTCTACCCAGAAAATGGCTTCTTCTCACTTGGACAGACCAGGGAGAAGGCCCAAGTGAAGACAGCCGTGGTCTTGACAAGCATCTGCGGGAGGCACCGTCACCCAGCCAGGAGCCCAGGCTGACCACGTGGTGACCCGCGGTCTTCGGAGGAGGCTGTGCTCCTCATGGCTGCCTCTGGCCACCTAACGTGTGACTTCCCAGGGAGAAAAGTTCGAAGTCTTAACCAGCTGAGCAAGATGTGTTTGTGTCCCTGAATGCAGTTAGGTGACTGCTTCCCCTGAGTTCAGCCTGAGCCACCTGGGATGAGGACCCTCACTGGGTCCCTAGGCCCTGGGGGGAAATGGAGTCCTTGCCCCATAGCTGGGAGGAGCTGGGGCAGACATCTCTGTGCCTCAAGTGAATGAACCACCTCTCAGAGCCTCCAGAGGGCAGGAAAGAGCCTTGGGAACTTCCGGACTACTCAGCCATTCTTGTGACTGAACCCAACATTAGAGAAATTAGGAAAAGCCAATCAATGACACATATCATCAACACAGTAATGTTTGTAGTCCAGGCTGTGAGCCAAGGTGGTGCTGCTAGGACCACACTTCACGGGGCCTGTTCTGTGGTCCAGCCCTGTGCAGCCGGTGCCAACACTGCCGGCGTCTCCAGCCCCACTGAAATGTGGAAACGTGGGCTCTTAACCTGGGATTTGACGTGAATCTGATATGATAATTCAATTGGATAGACTTTAATTCTCAGTAACATTTTATAAAATGTTTGATAAAGTCTTGATAGATCATGGCATTTTAGAGCAGAATGCCAGGCTTGTGTCCTCATTTGATTGTTAGGAGAGAGAGGTCCAAATGCTGATTTGAAACTCTCTCCCAGGCAATCAGACTACAACTGTGCATTTGTAACGCTGGTTCTGTGTCACATTGGATCCGCAGGTGGACAAGATGGCCAGTCTGTACAACATCCACGTGCGAACTGGCTGCTTCTGTAACACTGGGGCCTGCCAGAGGCACCTGGGGATAAGCAACGACATGGTCAGGAAGCACCTTGAGGTTGGTACAGGACCCTGTGGCTCACATGCTGGCTGGCAAGACCCAGTGGTGGTACCTCCAATGACACTCGTGGCTGGGTGTGTGTCTGGGCAGGGGCTGGCTCTACAAGGCTCATTTCTCCAAGCCTGCTCTGTGGATGTACAAAGGAAAAAGGGGTCAAAAAAAATAGAAAAGGTTTTAGGATATTGTCTCTGTGGCAGAACTTTCTGATTCATTTTTTACTTTGAGGGCAAAAATGTAAAGGCAGAGAGGAGTGATAATAAGAGATGTGCTAGGATGTGCCCTTAACTGGTTCAGTCCTCCGAGGGGCCAGCCTCCAGGCTGGAGTCAGCTCACATCTGGGTTGGGTGTGGAGTCCCAGGATCTCCTCCCTCCCCACCTCTCCCCTGGCCTGCGGTTTCTCACTTCAGGGTCCAGCCAGTTTTGAACCATTTCATAAGAACAGTTTGAGTGGCAAAAAGCCGTTACTTACTTTCGAAGAGTTTCTGATTTGAGTTTCATTTGGGTTGACATGAAATATTGTGTATACTAGACCCCAACCAATGATGAATTGGGTTCTATTTAAAAGGAGAAGGGGTAGGGGGAGAAAAGGAAGGAGAGGAGAGAGGAAATGGGAACAGGGGGACTCAGAACAGAAAGAAATGCAGTTCTAGATATGACATTTGACCCTGTGGAATGCCGGGGCTCTATCTATGTGGGTGACTGACCTGGACCCTCCCGCCTTCTTCTCACCTCCCAGCAGGGACTCTCAGGCCGGTCATTCTCAGGGCAGCGTCTCTGCTATTCCCTCTTGTCCAGGGGTGGCTCTCAGGGCTCAGGCCTCCCTGCGGTACTGAGAGGCGAAAGGGAGTGGCCAGGGTGTTTCTGCCACCTCAGCCCTGGGTAGACCACGAAGCGACCCCTTGGTGCTTCTGAAGCCTTGGTCTGCATTGCTGCCGCTGTGGCTGGCCCTGTGCCCAGCTCTGGGCAAACACTTTCCATGAAGTATTTCTGTTAAACTTCTTAGTGGCCCCTTCAGATTGATCTCAGCCCCAATTTACAGATGAGCAAAGTGAGGTCCAGAAAGTGGGCCCATGAGCATGCAGAACTGAACTATGTCTCACACGCGGCACATATTAGTTAGTGTCTTTCTGGGCTAACTTTAAAATTAACAAAATTCATTTAACAAAGCTGTTTCCCATGCGTCTGTTAGTCACTGCAGCTAATTTACTTCCCTTTTGTTCTAGGCAGGTCATGTCTGCGGAGACAACATCGACCTCGTAGATGGTCAGCCTACCGGCTCAGTGAGGATTTCGTTTGGATACATGTCTACACTGGAGGATGCCCAGGCCTTTCTCAGGTTCATCATAGACACCCGCCTGTGCTCGGCTGGTGGCCAGCCTGTCCCTCAGGCCTGCACTGCTGGGGAGGCCGGAGCTCCTTTAGCAGAGGCTGAGGGCAGCCGTCAGGAAGGCGCTCTCACAGATGCCGCTGGGGTTTGGACTGAATCATCCTCCGATGTCCGTGCCGTGGCTGTGCCCTTGCCTCTGCGTGAGGCCACCAGAGCCCAGTGGACACCTTCAGAGAAAGCTGCAGGAGTCCAGGATGGGGACCTCAGGCCACACGTTGTCACCAACCTTTACCTCTACCCGATCAAATCCTGTGCTGCGTTTGAGGTAAGGGCTTTCGCTGCAGCACAGAAACTACATCTCTTTGTTGACTCTAGAAATTTTTTTTTTGGTAAAGTGAAGAAAAGCATGCAAAAATTCAAAATCATTGGTCAGGATATTGCAGTAAAAAAGTCACTCTCATTCTGTTTATTTCTTCACTTAAGTCTAGTAGAATTTGCTTTATGAATCTGGGAGCTTCTGTGCTAGGTGCATATATATTTATGATTGTTATTTCTTCTTGTTGGATTGCTCCCTTTGCCATTGTATAATAATCTTTGTCTTTTTTTCCATTGTTGATTTAAATTCTATTTTATCAGATATAAGAATGACCACACCTGCTCACTTCTGGTTTCCATTTGCGTGGAATACTTTTTTACATCTCTTTACCTTGAGTCTGTGTGAGTCCTTGTGAGTTAGATGTGTTTCTTGGAGCCAGCATATACTTGGGGTGTGTTTTTTAATCCATTCAGCCAGTCTGTGTCTTTTAAGTGGGGTATTAAGACCATTCACATTCAGTGTTAGTATTGATGTGTGATATAGTGTTGTTTTCATCATATTGGGTGATAACTTGTTGCTTTGTCTTCCTTTTTGTGCTATTGTTTTATAGGAGCTGTGAGCTTTAACTTTTGGGTGTTTTTACACTGGTGGGTGTCTATTGTGCTAAACTTAATACTTTATTTGGATTTCATTAGTTTTCCCCTAATGTCCTCTTTCCCCTAATGTCCCCTAATGTCCTCATCCTGATCCCATCCAGGATGTCATATTACATTTAGCTGTCATTTTTCCTTAAGCTGTCACTTTTAGGCCATAATGGTTTCTTGGACTTTCCTTGTTGTTGATAATTTCACAGGTTTTGAGGAGTATTGGTCAGGTATTTTTTAGAATGTGTCTCAGTTCAGGTTTGTCTGATGGCTTTCTCATGATTATCTATCTATGAGTTTTTTGGGGAGGATGACCACAGATGTAAAGTGCTATTCTCATCATATCCCGTCAGGGTCCATACCATCAACATGACTTGTCACTGTTGACGTTAACCTGGGTCACCTGGCTGAGGTGGCATTTTTCGGGCTTCTTCATTATAAAGTTTCTTCCCCTCCCCCTTTCCATACTGCATTTTTGGAAGCCAGTCGCTAAGTGTAGTGCACGCTTACAGGGTGAGGAATTATGCTCCACTTCCTTGAAGGGGGAGTATTTACATATATAGTTGGAATTCTTCTGTATGGGAGTTTTGTCTTTTCTCCCTAGTGTATTTATTTATTCAATAATTTATGTACATCAACATGAACTCATTGATATTGATTTTATACTTTGTGTTATAATCCAATGCTATATTATTGTTATTATCTCAAACTCTCCCAGCTTGGCCATTACACATGCTTTCCACTGACTCCTGCATCACTATGATACCCCCGTCATTTTGTCTTTCAAGCACTTCCTCACTTTCTGGCACTACAAGATGCTCCTGGCTCATCTTGTACATTCCCTGACCCAGCCTTAGAATCAACACTTTCTCCAAGGAGTCTCAGATAGTTTTATTTGAAATGGTATTAGAAAGTAAGATCTGGGCACTGGTGTAATTTGTATTTTAATTTGTAGAAATATAAAGAATTCAGGAAAACTTACACACTTAACATGGATCAACTCAGTGACCATTCTATTGTAGACACAATTGTGCAAGAAATTTTTCTATACTATTAGGGTATGCCTGGACAGGCATCCACCACTGGAGAAGGATACACAAAAGCAGGAGCAGCAGACACACAGCTGTGGGCAGAGGAGCTGGAGCTGGCTGGGGAGGAGGCTTGCTTTGTACTGCAGGCACTTGTACTCTCTGAATGTCACGTGGTGCACGTGCATTACTGCTTGAAACACAGGTCGAAGTGGAGGAGGATGGAGTGTGGACCTGGGGGCTGAATGGGAGGTATTTAGCTCCCACACTGTCTCCTTGCACTGTCGTCTTAGTTTTAGTTTCTTCTCTTCCTCCCTTCCTTCCTTCAAGAGTATGTGCTGAATTCATGGAGTCCATGTGTATTTGTGCAGCCACAGTGCAATAATGTGAAGATCGTCATGAGGGCCCTAGCTTAAAAGACACCCACCTTTTTGTTTAGGTGACTAGGTGGCCTGTAGGAAACCAAGGGCTGCTGTATGACCGGACCTGGATGGTTGTGAATCACAATGGCATTTGCCTGAGTCAGAAGCAGGAGCCACGTCTCTGTCTGATCCAGCCCTTCATTGACCTGCAGCAAAAGATCATGGTCATCAAAGCCAAAGGTGGGAAGACTGCTTCATTTTCACAGAGCAGCTCGCAAGAGCGGCTTTTATACTCATATGAAAGTAAAATAATGGCCTTTCTTCTATCAAAAATTAAAATAATCCTAAAGTAAGTGAAATAGTGTCTAGGAGAGACAACAAAGAGCTTGTTCTCTGTTTTGGGAAATTCTGGGGAAAGGTAAAGATCTAACAGCCCAATCAGAAAATAAAGAGGCATAAACTTTGTATGAATTATATTATATCCTTTTTACTTACACCACTTTTATTTTCTTTACTCATCATAATATGTACTGCAAGCTTTAATTTTTCCTTGTTTATTTTTATTATGAATGATCTAACATGTAGAAAAGTACAGAGCAGCTCTGTCCAATAGAACGTTCTGTGATGATGGAACTGTTCACTACCTACATTGTCCAATTTGGTAGCCCCTGGTCACAAGTGGCTTTGAGCACCTGACATGTGGCTAGTGGGACACTAGAGCTGAATTTTAAATTTTATTTAAATTTAATTAATTTAAATAGCTACATGTGGTTAGAGGCTACAGTGTTGACAGCACAGGTGTAGAGAATAACATAATACACAACTACAGCATTCAGTTTTAACAAATCTTAACATTTGGCCACATTTCCTTCAGATCCTCCTCCTCTTCCTCTTCTCCTCCTCTTTTCTTTTTGTTTTTTTTTCTTATTTTTTTTAAAGAAATTAAAAAACCATTACAGATATAGCTGAAATTCCTTGTGTACCTCTCCTGAGTCTCACTTTTCCTCCTTCCCCACTCTACCTACCATTTATAGAATATTCCAATTTTGCACCTAACTTGTAGCCGTGCTTTTGTACAGTTTATTTTTCCTTGAATCAAGAGGCCATTGTTATTACTAGAGCTGTAGAACAAGGACAAATGCCGAGCTTTTGGTCACATCGCCATTCAATTCATCAGCAGTTCAGGTGATTCTATTTCCAGAATGTATATCTGATCCCTACCTGATTTTCCCCCTGACCCTGGTCCAAGCCTCCATCTTGTCTCACCTGTGTTGCTAACACAGGTGCTTAGCTGGCCTTCCCACTTGCACCGTACCCACTTCCACCTATTCTACACCCACCAGCCAGTCTCTTCAAATTGTCAATCAGGTCTCCTCCCTCACCACGGGCCTCCTCTGGACAGCTGCAGTGGCCTCCAAGCTGTTCCCACTGCTCCACCCTATCTTCCTGCCCCATGCTCTGCACCCAGCACTGTTCCAGGCTCTGCAGGGAGCAACACAGGCATTCTAGTGGGAGGGACCGAAGATTAATAAACAAACATATAATATGTTGGGAACAATAAAGGTGAGGGAGACAACACAGCAGGGCAAAGGGAGGGGCTGATTTCTGGGGATGGGCAGGTGGAGCTCTGAGAAGGGGGCTTTCGAACAGAGACCTGTTGGAGGTGAGACTAACGGAGGTAAGGGAATGAGCCCTGTGGAGGTATAACTAAGGGAAAAGCATTCCAGGTAGAAGGAACAGTAAGAACAGTAAGTACAAAGACTTGAGAAGGGAACATGCTTGGTAGGTTTGAAGAATACCAAGGAGCCAGTGTGGTTAGAGCGGAACGTGCAAGGGCGAAAGCAGCAGCAGCCTGGATGGAGCAGAGGACGGATCCCACGGAGCATTGCTCTCCTCCACCCTGTGCCAGCGCCGGGGGGAAGAGATTTTCACCTGCTTCAGAGTCTCACCTGTCAGCACAGACCTTGCTCTGGCAAATCTGAGCTCGTTCACCATTTTCCTCAAGAGGCACCTCTATAGGCTCCATCCCTAATGAACAAAGGTTAGGGTCAAATTTATTTTTATGTCAAAAGAGCAACTACCCAACTTCAAAATACACTACAAAGCTATAGTAACCAAAACAGCGTCCAGGGGTGGGGAACCTGCAGCCTCAAGGCCACATGTGGCCCTCCAGATCGCTGAATGTGGCCCCTTGACCAAATCCAAACTTTATCTCTTTATTAAAAGGATTTGTTCTGTAAAATTTGGATTTGGTCAAAAGGCTGCACTGAAGGATCCAGAAGGCCACATGTGGCCCCAAGACTGCAGGTTCCCCACTCTGAATGGAACCAAATAGGGAACCCAGAAATAAATCCACACATTTACAGCCAACTCAATTTGACAAAGGTGCCAAGAACATACAATGAAGAAAGGACAGTTTCTTCAATAAACGGTGCTGGAAAACTGTATATCCACAAGCAGAAAAATAAAACTAGACCCCTATCCTTCACCACATTAAAAAATCAACTTAAAATGGACTAAAGACTTAAATGTAAGACCCATATCTATGAAACTACTACAAGAAGACATAGGGGAAATGCTTAGGACATTGGTCTGGGCAAAGATTTTCTTCATAAAACCTCACCCTTCTCAAGTCTTTGTACTTACTGTTCCTTCTACCTGGAATGCTTTTCCCTTAGTTATACCTCCACAGGGCTCATTCCCTTACCTCCGTTAGTCTCACCTCCAACAGGTCTCTGTTCGAAAGCCCCGTTCACAGAGCTCCAACTGCCCATCCCCAGAAATCAGCCCCTCCCTTTGCCCTGCTGTGTTGTCTCCCTCACCTTTATTGCTCCCAACATATTATATGTTTGTTAATTAATCTTCAGTCCCTCCCACTAGAATGCCTGTGTTGTTCCCTGCAGAGCCTGGAACAGTGCTGGGTGCAGAGCATGGGGCAGGAGGACAGGGTGGAGCAGTGAGAACAGCTTGGAGGCCACTGTAGCTGTCCAGAGGAGGCCCGTGGTGAGGGAGGAGACCTGATTGACAATTTGAAAAGACTGGCTGGTGGGTGTAGAATAGTTGGAAGTGGGTACAGTGCAAGTGGGAAGGCCAGCCAAGCACCTGTGTTAGCAACACAGGTGAGACAAGATGGAGGCTTGGACTAGGGTCGAGGGAAAATCAGGTAGGGGTCAGATATACATTCTGGAAATAGAATCATCTGAACTGCTGATGGATTGAATGGGGATGTGACTGAAAGCTCGGCATTTGTCCTTGAGGCTGTATCAGAAGAATGAGAACAAATGGTTTGAGGAGAAGGAAAGAGAAGTTTATTATTTTGCCAGCAAAAGAGAAAAATGGTAGACTATCATCTCAAAATCCAAATTCCTGTACATAAGCAGAAATACAGAGCTTTTAAAGGGAGGGCCCTCAGTTCTAGGCCATTGTTGTTTACAGTTAATGATTCTAATCATCCCGTCTCTGCTGAAAATAAAGCCTGTGACCTCCACCCACCTGGGAGGACCACCTGGACCTCCACCAGCCAGGCACCTGGCCTGGCCTGGGATGGAGCCACAGTTCAGCTGAGACATTCCCCTGCCCCTACCAACTACCTGCCCCAAGCAGGGATGCAGGTGTAAGTTCCCAGAAAGAGTGGGGGAAGTTTTAAAGAGACAGAAAACATCTTTTTCTTTTTTTTCTTTTTTCTGACCATTCCCTCTCTTACATATTCCCCACTCTCAATTTTACGCTTCCATACCTATGGGAGGAGGGGCAACTACTGTTACAAGGAGGCTAAGGGTGGGGGTGGGTATCAAGATGTCCCTCAGGTTTCTAAAGTACAGCTTTCAGGTGATAACTTTTAAATTATATACCATATTGTTATGGATTATTATATAATCTGGGTTGTTAATAAATCATCTGCTAAATTCCAGGAAATGTAAAGTAGGGCTGAATGTAATAGCATTCCTATTTTATTTCTTGATCATACACATATATCCATTTATTGAATAAATCAACTGTCTGCATCCCTTGTTATCTAATCTGATCTATACCTGAAACATATGGAATAGCAAATTTTTCAACTGCGGGAAATTTGTCCTATCTTAAGCCCCAACCAATTTTCCCACCAAATGCTAAAATAGTTAAGTATATAATAGTTCACTAAAGATTTACATATGATAAAAAACTTTTAAAATGCTGGTTGACTACCAGTTAACACAATGAACTTGTTAGCGGGTAGGTCCATGCTCAGTAGATACTGCATGGTGTCAAATCAGATTACATTTCCTTCTGCACTGCCATGAACATATACTATAACATCATTCGGGTCATGAAATGATACGTTAAATGCTAAAGCTACATCCAGATTGGATCCAAGTCATTAGTGCTCCTGGGAGCCAGGCAGAAGATCACTCTGCGACCATGAACGTCCACACCCCAGGAAAGGGTACGAAGGTGACAGTGTGACGACTGTGCTCAGCATGGTGTGTGTCACGGACACTGGACCCCATCCTGGAGCCAAAGAATTGAGCACAGTCTACATCTTCTTGCCAGGACTTGTACTCATTTAACCATTTTTTGCCAATTTAAACATTCAGTATAGCACATTTTCAATTAGGGCAATGAATTTGGGGTAAGCGAATTTCTAGAGGATTCCAGAGTTTTTAAAGACTGGATCAATAGATGCTGTACATATATCTGTAAGTTATGGGTATGGAGTTTGTTTTACATGTGATCTGGCTGTGAGAGAAAATATTTCAATCAGGCCCATAGTGAAAAACAAAGACACATTTCCAGATTCAAGCATTTCTTTAAGCAAAATATCACTCTAGAAGGTCTCAAATTCTAAGCTTTGTGGTTCTCAATATCAATAATTAATATTTAAAACGTCTTTCAGGAGAAACTTCCAAAGCTTTTTATTTGATCTGGAAGTTTCACACAAGTCCCAGATGGAGGTTTTTCCTGTGACTAGGTGATCTCTGTGCAGCTTCCTAGGTATACCCGCAACTTTAGGCTGCCTTTCTCCAGAGCTCCTGCAAGGTTTTGTTTTATTTTATTTTGAAATCTAAGTTTTTGCAGCAGAGATTCTTATTTAAAGAAATACTATCTAACAGTTCATTATTCTTTTTTTTTTTTTCTTTTTTGCTAGGGTAAACACTTATGATTGTGGAGAAAAAATTTCAAGCTGGCTGTCAAAGTTTTTTGGCCGTCCATGTCATTTGATCAAACAAAGTCCCAACTTTCAAAGGAATGCAAAGAAGAAACTTGGACAAGGTATTACATTTCGGGTTGGTTCTTAGGGGATAGGAACACTGGCTTACCCTTGTACACATCAAAAACAACTTATGAAGTGGATTTGTGGGGCGACTTGCTCCTGAACAGAAAGTGGGGGCGTTCAACCTTTGGCAGAAAGCTGCTGGGGCGGCCCCAGGTCAGAGGACGAGTGGGCTCCAGGGTTCCCTTAAGGATGCCGAGGAAGCTCTGAGCAAGCATTTGGCCTCCATCCTGCATGTTCAGAAGCACACTTAGTTCACTTTCATTAAATAAAAACGTTAATAGCTTTGCTGTGTCCTCAGCAAGGACCTGGAAGCAAGCAAACCTGGGTTTCTAGTTTTTAGTTCTGTCACCAAATGGTGGTACGACCTTGGCAAGTCTTTGAACCCCATCGTGCCTTAATTTCTGCAGACCTCAATTACTTAGATGTTTAACAGTTTTCACTGTTTTTCCCGCCATGAGCCACTGTTAGGATGAAGTAAGGCCATAGAGAATAAAGTACATTGAGTTGACAGTCCCATAGATGCAGAGAAGATCATTTTCAGGTGTCTGTTCAAATGTCAGCTTCTCAAGGAAGCCTGGCCTGACTGCCCTCTTTAGAACTGCAGCCTGTACCTGAACCTCTGCGGCAACCTTCCCTGCTTTATTTTTCTCTTTGGCACTTTCCACATCCTTCTGACTATGTATTCTGCTCGTTTATTTTCTGTTCTATATTCCCTCTACTAGACTGTAAGCTCCATGAGGACAGGCATTGTTGTCTGTTTTCTTCAGTGCTATCTTCCCATGCTTAGAACAATGCCTGGCATGTAGTAGTTGCTCAATAAATGCTAGATGAATGAATCAGATGCTAGATGAATGAACGAATGAGTAGATCATTGTTACATTACCAGTTTGTTCAGGGATGACCTAGGCTGGTGATGAGCTCCCAGGCATACTGGCTTGTAAATCTGAACAGCACTTTGACCATATAAGACCAATAACTGGGTCTAGGGACCTGTACCAGCTAACCTATAAATCTCTGAAAATATATGATACAGAGATAAGTCAAAGGATATAATCTGCTTGGACTTCTTAAAGTTTTGATGATTGTTCATGTCATAAGCTGTTAAAGAATCTGAGTTGCTTTGTGATGGAGAAGGGGAATACGTTTATGTTCATTTTAGTGAGGAGATTAGCTAGTGAGATCTGGGTATGGGTAAGCTTAGAGACAAGATTCAAAGGGAGAGAGAAATGGGTCTTTCCATGGGTAGAGACATGCAAGGGGTGGGATTTGTCAGGACTGGTGCTACCCTTGTGAATTATCTGAAGCTACAGTGATATCTCTAAGTTCCAATCATTCGTGGCATCTGCTGCCTACTTGGGGTCCAGCTTGGCCCTCAGGAGGCTGGCGGAGATAACCGAGACCTGGTCCTGGTCCTTTGGAGTCTCAGTTGGTGAGATGACTTGTCAGCGGACAGTGACACTACAACACAAGGAATGTAATAAAGGTCTGTGCAAAAGGCACTGGCCTGCAGGAGAGATCGCTGTGCCTGGAATGAGTCACAGAAGGCTTCAGGGAGGAGGTGAGTTTGGAGCTGCCTCTTAACAGGAGAGCAGGTGTTTTCCAGAAAGACTGAGGCAGAAAGATTACTCGGGAGCAGCATGGCAGGGCTTGGCATTTGTGGGCTCAGAGAAGGGTTTAGGAGGGTCGGATGTGAGCAGGGAGTGACAGCAGAGAGCTTGGGAGAAGGAACGAGTGTGCTGCTGAGGAGTCGGTGCCTTTACCTTGTGGCTGGGGGACTCACTGGAGAACTCTAAGTGGCGGAGTTTCATGATGCCATGCGTGTTCCAAAGACATTCCTCACTTGGTGTAGGGTCTGCATCTGAGTGGAGATTCAGGAAGCAAAGGCACCTGGCAGGAGGCAGTGGGGACTGTCCTGGTGGGAAGATGGGGCCTGAGCGAGGCAGAGGTGGTGGGCACAGAGGACAGAAGCCAGCCTGTTGCCTGCTCCCTGTAGAGTAATAGAGCAGGAAAGTCAGCTTGTGGCTACGCTTCAAAGATGCCACTTACGATGGTCTACATTTTTACGGTTGCACACCTTAGAAGAATTTTTTAAAGCTACATTCCCCCTCCTACATTTTTACATTGTCATTTCGGTTTTTAAAATAGCTTAAACAGTTGCAAAGGATGTGATTTATTGCACATTATAAATATTGCCATTTTAAATTAACATTCATACATTTTCCTTTTCAAGATAGCCAGTGGAATCTCATAAATATATATGAATGAACTGTCTTTTAATGGTCAGAAATTTTCTTTCCTTTTCCTTCTTCACCTGTATTTCCTTTCTGCTTCCTCAATAGAATTTTATCTTAGTGTTATATATTTTGTGCTTGGAAATCTTTCAGTGATCACCCTATTGTACTTCCATGCAATTGTAAGAATTTTTTAAAGTTTACTGTGATTACAAGAAGTCTAAATGTTAGGAAATTTCTTCCAGATTGAGTTCTTATCTTAATTTTTAGTAGGACACAGTTGATCAAAGCAACATAACCATATTGTACATTTTGAAAAATAATATTAAGTGTGATGAGAAAAAATTGTTGAAAATGAATCTCTTAATGAGATGGCTGGCTCCCCGCCATTGGTTCCCACATCCATGAATGACTGTCACTTCCAGCCAAAATAACTGGTACCCAGCATTAGGTCTCTTATGAGAAACTTTAAAGAGCTGGGGAAGGAAGGAGTTTGGATAATGCAGCCTCACTCAAACCTTTCTTCTGAGTTATGTGAGGAAGCTCTGGGATCTGAGACTGAAATGCCTTTAATCATCTGCCACTTGACAACTTAATTAGGTTCTGCAGTTTTGTGGATAGAAAAGAATTGGAATCCATCTGACCTACAGGAGGATCATTCACTCAGGCTTTAGAGACTTCATTTTCTCAGCACAGACTCCAGAGTTTTGAATGGGGCTTTTGTTTTCCACCCTGGAGATCTTTAGCCCCCAGGGGCAGTGTGCCTTGGGAGACCTGTGGCCTTTCCTCTGTGAAGTGGGAGAGGGTCTTTGTGGAGGGGGCTGGGATTGCACCTCCCTTCTCTGGCAGAGCCATTTTAGCAAAGAGAATACATGCAAGTGGAGGATCTGGAAGACAGTTCCCTTAAGTATCCATTTTTATGTGCAGATTTAGTTTGGAGGTGGCCCGGGGAAACCTTTTCATGAACATCTTGGGTAATGATAGTGATGATGAGCCCAGCAAGGGGAGATGGAAGCCAGGTGACAGGCTGCCAGCCATTCTGAACATACTCGAGGTTTTCTTTCAACAGGTTTTTCTCCCCTTTCAGTAGTTTTTAAATGTCCACTATCTACTTCTAAAGTCAGTATCTCACACCTGCCCAAGGGCAAACATCCTTTCCCAGCTTAGATTCAGAAGATCTTCCTGGGCCTATCACCCTCACCTGCCTTGCCCTGTCCCTGGGAAGGGTGCACCTGGCTGCACCCCTCCGCCCATCCTGTGCTGAGTCTTGCCTTGCAGTCATCTTTGCTGTAACAATTTCACCTCCTCATTTTATTGTTGTTATATTTCTCCAGATTATTTTAAACAGAGTATTATAGGAACTCAGGGTTTTTTTCTTTGTTTTTGAGAGGTTTGAGTCATGCTTAGAACATTTTTATTATTGCCAGGGCATCATTTCTTTTTCCTCCTTGTAGAAATAGTCTCTACCTTTTTAAAAAGGCACATCCGTGGAAACACGATTCGTTTGCATTCCAAGAAAGCAACTCTTCTTTTAAATGCTCTGTCATTTTCAGATCAGTGTCCTGGGACAACAGCCACCCTTTCTCTGGTGAATGAGGCACAGTATCTGCTGGTAAACACATCAAGTGTTTCGGAACTTCACCAGCAGTTAAATGCCAGGTAAGATCTGTTACCTTGGGAATAACAGGCAAGCGTAGCCACTTGCTCCTGGGAGCAGGGTCCCGCTTCTGCCTGGGGAGTCCAGCCCCTACTCCACTTATAGAGGAAAACCGAGGCCCAGAGAAGTCAGGCAGCCCTTACAGCCAGTTTCCATTACTCTTTTACAGGGTTCTCTTTTATCTTCCAATGGTCCTTCTTGACATCCTTAAGATCCTTAGTGGAGAACCCCTAGTTCTTGTTTTTTTATCATTTCATTTCTTAACATTTGCTTTAATCGAATCACCACTAATTTGACCCAATTTCATTATCTACCCTCCCCCGTCCCCTGTCCCCTGGGAGCCCTGCCCTACTTCACACAGTCACTTCAAGGGCTGAAAAATGAGTGGTTATGAAAGCTTTTTAAGTTGTCAGTATAGGCTCACTTTATTTGTAAGATGCACCATTGGATGGAACTAGCACCCCTGCCTACTCACTCCTACTCCCTGCTCCCCCAAGGGCCCTGGCAGTGTCAAGAGGTCACCTCCAGAAAGGGTATTGGTTGGGCCAACCCCCTCATTGTTCTTTAGAGCAAAATGAAGTCCCAAAGTTAGCAGGCAATTAGGAAAAATCACTCAGCTGTTATGCCAGAGCTGTGACTGGGACGGGCTGCTTCTCATTCCTAGTCCACAGGCCAGGAAGGAGGGTGCCCACCCTATGAACACCATGAGCCAGGCATCCTGTGACTCTCATGTGCCAGATGTTCATGTGTACACTTGCAAACATATACAAATACAGTTCAATAAAAATGACCAATGGCCCCTTCTCCACCTCTACAATGGTGGGCTGTTTGTGGTAATAATTCCTGTTTCTAGACATTGATGAAAACATATAGCAGTGTTCCTGTGCTGTGGCCCAGCTCACCTCCTTGGGAGCAGAAGCGTGATGCAGCCACATGGTCCTTGGGTGTTCGCTCAGTTCTCCCAGCACTGAGGGACCCTCCTCCTTGGCACCCGAGCCCCAGAGAGAGTGGGTCTGCAGTTTTCTGGGGTTCTTGGTGTGGAAAGACAGGAAGCAGGGACAGGCTTGTGGCAACCTCTGTTCCTACCAGGAGGGGCCACATTCCCCACCGGTTGGTTTCAAGCAGGTGGTCCAAGAACAGAGGAACAGCCCTATGCCTAAAACAGGGTGAGGGTCCCAGGGGCCCCTGCTTGGTGGTTCTCTGTGCTCTATTTGCAAATTCTAGGGTCTCTATTGTGCACATGCCGACCACAATAGTTTTGAACATAAAACTTCCGCTTTTACGAAGCACAAAGGGAGGGTGTATAACCTTGGGAGCAAATCCAGAAGCAAAGGATTGGAGGACTGCACGGTGCTAACCCTTTCATTACAGATGAGGAAACTGCGCTCCTCATAGGTTATGGGAGTTGCACGTAGTTAGTGGCAAAGCTAGACTTGGTTATTCTGGTCCTTGGCTTTTCACACACCTGTTGCCATTCAAAAGGGATTGGAAAATAGCCTTGGGACCCCTTCTTCCCCAACCCCAGAGGCTTTAAGTTCTGTCTCCCGGGCAAATTCTAACCGTGCTCAAGGTTTTTCCTCCAGCCAACTTAATTCAAAACGAATTTTTATTGAAGCACGGCGAAGTACAAAAATCGTAAGTACACAGCTCAATGAATTTTTACAGATATATACGCCCATGTAACCACTACTCAGATGAAGCAGAGAATGAACCTATTTACTCCCTCTTAGTCAGCCTCACCAAAGGTCATCACTGTTCTGACTTCTTTCACGGTAGATAGTTTCACCTCTTCTTGAACTTAATATAATGGGATCACATAGCATGTGCTCTTTTGTTGGAGAATTTTTAAGATGTGTTTTCAGTGCATCCCTCTGGGTGGGGGGTGCATGGAGGTGCAGAGGGTCATTTTGCAGGACCTCATGGCAGTACACAGAAATTTAAAATAAGAATCACAGAAATACCATATACTAGTTAAAACAGCAAACAGGATGGAAGGTAGGAAATATTATCCTCTCTACATTTTTAGGTTTTAATATCCAAAAAGAGTGTGAGCTTTTGGTGCCTTTTAGGTCCTTGGTAGTTAAGCCTGTCGACAGCTCTTTGAATGCCTTGTTTTGCCCCACCTTACAGAACTGGTGTGTTCTCAAAAGTTCCTTCACTACAGCACTGTTCATCAGGTTTCCGAGGTCCCTTGGCCTGGTTCTTGTGGACCTCTCCCTAGAAGTGGGACCATATCCCAGGGGAGGCCATGATGTCTGTGTACCAGGTGGGTGTCTGTTGGCCTTGCACTCGGGGTAAAAGCTTGTTCTGCCCATCCAGGCCTCAGGCCAGAGTAGAGCTGATGAGGTCAGGCATCTCATGCAGACACGTTGAATTGTCACAGCAATACAATCATCCACTGCCCTCCCTCCATTTACTCTTTTTGGTATGTCTTAAACAGTGACCAGAATGGAAAGGGGGAATCATTCCCCATGAATGATCTCGTCTTGCGTTTTCGTGCCAATATTATTACCAATGGAACAAAGGCTTTTGAAGAAGAAAAATGGGATGAGATTTCAATTGGTTCCTTGCGTTTCCAGGTAAGTTTTGGGAAGCTCTATGATCCTTCCTCAAGGGTTGTCAATGAAGATTGACCTCAATCCCAGACCTGGATAGTGGCAGGTGGAATCCTCCCCTCCCTGAGTCTTTATCTCTTATTCATAAAAGCTTGGCAGCTGTGACCTCAGCATTCTGGGACACCCCGTAGAATGATCCATCCTTTACTCCCCAAGAGCGTGGCAGCTGTCAATTTCACATGAGGAGTAGTGAGTATGCCCCATACATATTGTCAGAGGGCTTGGCACTGCCTCTATGCCGTCATTGTGTCTAGGCCTAAAATTCTGTTTTCTTGGAAGGCGTGTGTCCATGAGAACGTCATCCTCCTGAAACTTGTTGGACTTTCTGGCAGTCTGGAGCTCATGGAGGGAGACTCAGAAGCCTGGTGGTCCTCAGTGCGCACAGCCGCTCCCCCTCCTCTACAGCTCTGCCTTCTGCCTTTGCTGGCAGCTGGGGGGCAGATTTCAGTCAGAGGCAAAGCCACCAGGATGTCCTCTCTCCCCAGGCTTTGGGCTCCCAAAACATTTGCTGTGGGCTTCAAAGATGTGAGAAAGAGGAGAAGAGTCTTAGGCTGAAATCTGTACTCCTCACACAGCCCTATGAGATCAGACCCCTAAATGAGCCAACCTTCCCACCACAGCACCTCTGCCCTTACCGACCCTTCTGCCTGCTTATGGCTCCAGGGTCTTGGCTCAGATGTCACCTCCTTGGAAAGGATGTCCCTGACCTGGGTAAGGATGGTCATGCTCTGCAGGGCATCTGTTTATTCCTTCAGCACATACAGAGGTGGAAACCAAGTCTGTTTTTTCCCTGCTATGCCCCCAGGGACTAGAACAGCCCTGGCCCAAAGTCAGTGCTCAGTAAGTAAGAGTTGAGGGAATAAATGGACAGGAAGATAAGGAGTAGCTAGGCACAGAAGGGTGGGTCATCTGCAGAGAATGTGCTCAGTCCTTCAGTGGGGGATGAAATTATTTTTACAATACAAATTGGTATCCCTAATCCACAAATCTGAAATTTGAAATGCTCCAAAATCTAAAACTTATTGAGTGTCAACTTGACACTCAAAGGAAGTGCTCATCAGAGCATTTCGGATTTCAGATTTTCAGATCAGGGATGCTCAACTGGTAAGTATACCAGTTTATATATACATATACACACACACATATATAATGCAAATATACCAAAATTCGAAAAAATCCCAAGTCCAAAACACTCTGGTTCCAAGTATTTTGGATAAGGGATATTCAACCTGTAGTAGTGTAAGTAGCCAGTGGTGTAAACCAGTGGTGCCCACTCTTTTGGGCACCAAGGACTGTTTTCATGGAAGACAACTTGTCCACAGACTGGGGGTGGGGAGAGGGATGGTTTCGGGATGATTCAAGCACATTACATTTATTGTGCACGTTATTTCTATCATTATTACATTGTAATATAAAATAATTATACAACTCCCCATAGGTTGGGGACCCCTGGTGTAACCTGACTATAATGGTGCTACCTTGTGTCCAGGCTCTGCACGCAAAAGGAACACCACTCTAACATGCAGAAAAGCAGTAAACAATAATTTGAATCTTTATTAAAGAATTGCTGAAAGCTGAGGTGGAGGGGATGAATTGCATGACACAACATAATGTCCCAATGATCTTTTTTTTGTCCATTTAACTTCCCAGACTTCCTTTTACTCTGGCTGCTCCGCCTTGAAAAACAATCTCTTTTCTCTCCCACAAACCGGCTCTGGCACATCCCTTCTGCTGTTTCCCTCGTCCCTCCATTCTTACTTACTTTTCTCTTCCTTATTTTCTATCCCCATGTCTCTGCCATGTTTTAAAAACACCTGCTCTTACGTATCCTACCTGGTACAGAGTAGACACTGAATATATAATACACTATTGCATAGGTAGAGAGAGGAAGGGAGGAAAAAGAAAGAAAAGAAAGAAGAAAGAAAGGAGGGGAAGAGAACTAGAACTATTATTTAGGTCACTGTTCTTAATAAATTGCAACTAATAAAAGTTAAAATATGCATGTTCTTTGACCCAATAATTTCACTTGTAGAAATATATTCCATAAAAAATATAAGTATGCAAAGATGACTTATTGCACCATTTTTATAATTATGAAAATTGGGCAACATCCTAAATATCTACCAGAGAGAGGTTGGTTAAATAAATTATGCTATATCTATACAATGTAGCCTGGTACAGGCATTAAAAAGTATAAGATGTGATTAATATCATGACTTTCAAAAAAGCAAATGCTTAAAAGATTTTGTTGATGATACCACTCAGCACTGACAGTTACAATGAAACTAGCACATCTCTTTCTGGAAAGTAATTTTTTACTGGGTATTACCAAGTCACAAATACTTTTATCCCTATTGGCCTTATAATCTCATTTTGGGGATTGATACTAAAAAAAAATTCCAAATAGGAAGAGAGCTACGGGAATTAAGCCTTTATTGCAAAATTATTGCTGACAGCAAAGCATTAGAAACTATTCGCATGGCTTCAAAGGAGAAGCGCTAAGTGTATCAACCCATGAGAAAGCCAGGCCATCCATCGTAAAAACTGTAAAATGAGAGGATGAGGGGGATCCCCATGTGACGTGGAAGGATGTCCGTTATGTATTGTGGAGTAACTGAAACAGAAGGAACCCTGGCCGGGTGCAGTGGTTTACCTCTGTAATCCCAGAGCTTTGGGGAGGCCGAGGTGGGAGGACTGCTTGAGCCCAGGAGTTCAAGGTTACAGTGAGCTATGATCCCACCACTGCACTCCATCCTAAAAAATAATAATAATAAAATAAAGGAAACCTAAGAGGGCTCTCAGACGTCAGTGAGAGTGTTTACACAGGTGCACGTGTACAGTTATATGTCATGCTCTGAGATGGTCTTTGGCCACTTTAGCAGCACTTGTCCCTGTGGATGGGGAGGGGACCACTGTGTAGTGCTCTTTCTTTTAATTCTTCAAGCTTCTGTATTGTTTGACTTATTTTTTAATGGACATATCTGCTAGTAAACACATTTTTAGAATACCAATTGATAAGCATACCAGGAAAAAAAAGAATGACAACATTTTAAGAAAATTGTTTTCTTTGTATTGGTATTCGAAAAGAGTTTCTGGAAAACGTTCCTCCTTCTGCCAGTTTGAGAAACTTTTAGGAGGGCCTTTTCACCCCAGTGGCAGGTTCTTACAGAAGGTATTGTTTGTGGAGTGGCATCTGAAGCCTGAGCCTGGGGCTGGCGCGTGCTGCTGGGCCCTGGCATCCTTTCTGCAGGAGCCAGGCCCGGGGATCAGCCACTTTCAGGTGCCGAAGGTAAGAGGATTCTGTACACTGAGAGCCCCTCTGGCTCTTTGAGGGCACAGCATTGTGATCTTACAGAAACCTCATTCCATCACAGGGATCCTTGTGCATCACAGCGATAGTGTCCACTTTTGAGCATGACTGAGTGCCAAGCCTGGGCCTAGCATCCTCAAAATAGTGTCTGGAATCCTCATCAAATCCAGCTAAGGAGCTGGGTGACGAAATGAGCCCTGGGAAGGTCACGGGGTCTGCCGAGTCCTGGACAGAGCTCCTTTCCAACAGATGCTGGCTGCTTATGTGGCCTGGGAATCTTGACTTTGGTGCCATGGGGGGTTATGTTTCCACTGCTTTAATGTCCAATGCCAGCATGTGAGTGTCAACCTTAAAAAAAATCAGAGAAGATTACCTCCTAGTATGATGAATTTATCTGGGAGTAAGCGAAGAGGATTATAAATAGGATGCCCAGCTATGACAAGCCACAGATGCACCCGAAGAGAAGAGGGTAAGGGGAAGCTTTTGTTGGCAAAAAGAGAATATTCATATAAGCTGCCTAGAAACAGAGTTCATTGGTTCTAGAGGCTCAAAGCCAGAGTTGGCGTCAGTTCCTGGGTGGAGATGCTGTTACTGGGCAAGTGTTCTTTCAAGAGCATCTTATCTGAATTGTTGCAGTCCTAAAGAACGTCCAGTGATAAGCCTGGTCGTAAAAATATGTGCACCCGTGCAAAATGTAGGTCGTGAAAAGCATGAGGTGCTTGAAGGACAAGGAGGAATGTCTTGCTGGGTTATTTTAGAAAGTCCTTGAGACAGTTCTTATCTCAGACGGGCCAGTATGAGCCCTCCTCCTTCGTGCTTTCTGGGCTCCAATTCGTTTGGGTCTGACAAAAGTGATTTCATCCTGGTATCTGCAACCTTCACATGAGTAAGAGGAGCAGGCCGAGACACATCCAGATTAGGTGAGTGTTTCCAATTTCAGTGCACAATTTGCATTTGCCCATGAGTGAGTCTAGGAGAAAAGGGTTATAAAAAAATCAAGTACCTTTGCACTTTTTATGTGTGCAGTAAAAGAAGCATCAGTCACTGCTGAGCTGCATAGTTTCTTTCTTTATGTTTACATTTATGGGGAGATTTTCTCAATATAAAAGCAATAAATGCTCATGGCAGACCACCCAGTATAGAAGTTCTACCATACAGTATGAGCTGTGCTAAGAAGCTGTATACTGTTTCATATGTTATGTGTGTGTGATGTGTAGGTGTGTACATATGGATATATATACACATATGCACATATAAAAATACACATATAATTTCTTTCTGCTTATTTCAATTATAAAAATAAATATTTCCCCATTTTACTTAAAAGGCCTTTATAGATTAATTTTAATACCTGCATGATGTATATTATATAAATGTAGCATGGTTTGCTTAACCATTTCTCTCTACTGTATAATGTTTAAGGTGTTACCAGGTTTTCCCTATTATTAATAATGTGAGCACAAATCCTTGTACATGACTCTGTGTTTGGACATCTGGTTCATTTCTTATGTTACATTCGTGGATGTGAATGTAACATAAGAACGTTATGGGCCCAAGGACACATGAAGGTTCTTTCGATGACTTTCTCCCAGAGGCTCAGTGCTGGGTCTGTGGCTGTTTCTCTTTTCCCAATTTGTCCTCCCAGTCGCTGCGTGCTTTTCTTCCCCAAATCCATTTCCCAGCATTCCCCGAAAGCCATCAAAATTCTCAACCACTCTTTTCTTTTCCTACAAAGCTGTTCAGTTTCAGTTGACGAATAAATGCGGGTGATTCTCCAGCAGGCACCGTGAAGAGGAGCCACTTTTGTGGTTCTTCCCTGCGAAGTGTGAGGGTCTGGTCACTCCTGTGGTAACACTGTCTTTTCTCTTCTCTCCTGCCAGGTTTTGGGGCCTTGCCACAGATGTCAGATGATTTGCATTGATCAGCAAACTGGGCAACGAAACCAAGATGTTTTCCAAACACTTTCTGAGAGTCGCAAGAGAAAGGTAAGTAGGACTATAAAATACGATAACCTGTTTTAAGATCCTGGTGCGTTACCAACGTTAGACCTATATTCATGATATTGCTGAGTAATTTCTGAAAGTGGAGGATTTACTGGACCTTCTAAAGCTGAGGGCCAAAACTAAGGTTCTGACCTTGTTTGTGGTTCCATCTTATTTTTCCTTTCCATCCAATTCCTCACTTTTTAAAAATTACATACATTTTTTATGCTCTCAAATTTTGTTGAAGAGATATGGAGTATCAAAAACAAATAAGTACTTCTATTTTCTTGATTATTATTTTCTTCACCACAGAGATCTTGCAAAGAGTAAAATGCCTTGCTGTGAATAGAACAACTGCATAGAAGAATCAGTAAATTCATTCAACTCAGCCTGCACATTCATCTTCTTGATGGTTAAAATAACTAAATGTTGTTATGGGTTCCAAATTATAAAAACTGAATTTCTAATATGTTAATTCCTTAGAAAGATTTATTTTCAGACTCATTCTTTCTATTAGGAGTTTTTGTTTGCAAAGAATTCCAGGAAGCCAAGTAAGCAGTGGGGCTCATAGAATGATTTTTGAAAATTAACAGAAATAATGCAAACATTTAATCTATTTCCAGTAATAGGCTGGCAGGTTAATTTCTGGCAAAATGTTCTGCACTGTTTCCTGTGTTTCTTTAAAACTGGGGTTTTGTTTCACAGTATTTGATTTACACAGGTCTTCCTACAGATAGGCGATACATACGGTCTGCAGAGTGTTGCATTGAGTGTTATACCAGCATGTCTCTTGAGGCAGGTCGTGTTGACTAGGGGACCTTGAGCCTGTCCCATGCAGGCTGCCAGGAGAAGGGATGGATGGGCACAAATACTATGGTGCACGGGAGTAGTGTTTCTCAGAATTTCGCTGCAATTCTCCTGGGCACAAATCTTTTATTTTTAAATTTGGGAATAATTTTAGGTTTACAGAAAAGTTGCAAAAAGAGTGCAGAGAGTTCTCATGCTCTCTTCACCCACATGTGCACAACTATTGAGGAATTAACTTGGCCCCATCCCCCAGCCTGGGACCTGGAACATGAGAGGGCTGACAGATGTCATCACAGGAACTAACAGATCTGGGAGCACATCAGATCCTCCAAAGGGTTCTTAATGGCTCGCTTGCATTGACGGCTCACCTTGAGCGGACTTACCTAATTCTTCATCTTGGACCTTCCACCTTTATTCAGGAGCATTTGAAGAAATGAACTTACATCACTCGTTCTCAAGGAACACGCAGAATTTTGATGTTATTGTCCCAAATGGCTTTTACATCAGGGAACAGAGAGGAAATTGGCCTCGCAGTGGTCAGAGGCTGAGAGTAGGAAGAAGGTCCTCCCGCAGGAGGCTCAGGGTGTGTGGGAAAGAGATAAAAGGAAAGTGTCTAGCATGAAAGAGCTGTGGGGTGACTGCAGGGAAAGGACACCTTAGAATGAGAATCTTTGGGGTCTGAAATTAGGATTCTTCTGTTGTCCCACTGTTTTCTACATAACAGATAAGATATCTGTCCCAGAACAAGTCTTTAAAGATCTGACTTCCTTTTAGTTAGACATTACTGTTTACAAAATTATTTTAACTGCCAAAATAATCTAGCTCTTTTTGTTGTTGCTGCTGTTGTTTTGTTCACAGGTGAACTTTGGCGTGTACCTGATGCAGACATCTTTGGATTCATCTTCTCCGTGTTTCCTGTCTGTAGGATCTCAGGTGCTCCCCGTGTTGCAAGAGAACGGGGGATGCCATAACATACCTGCTTCCGAGAAACACCAAGATGTTCTCTCTTAAATTTTTTTCTAGCATACATTAAAGTTTCTCTTTTACATTTATCTCTACTATTGTTAAGGTCTGCAACTTGATTCAGTAGAACTTGGTCTTTTGAATGAGAACTCTTTTGCTCTAAAGACAGGGAATGCTCTCACCTGCTTCCTGCTGCCTTTGACATTTCACTCTGCGCATTTGCACCGGCTGCGCTCAGACAGCAGTTCTGAGGCCTCAGGACTGAATGCTGCACCCACACGCAGCCGGCTCCTGTATGTATTTGAAATATGATCATTTGTAATCAGATGAAATTTTTAGTGCAGCTCATTGGGAATATTTAACCTACTCTAGGTCCCTATTTTGCCACTTTCCCACATGGTTAGCTTGTCTTTAGAAAGAATCTTTAGGTTCTTTCCAACCCTTTGTGCTGAGGAAGGGAGTCTGTACCCACTGATCCTGAGAGTATGAGAAAGTGCCCACATCCTCCCATATACATGCTGGGGGTGGGTTTGTGCTCAGGGACCCAGAGGGTGACATTCCTTGAGGGGAGTTTTCAGCCAGGGTATTTATGTTCTGAGCAAAGGCACCATCCAGTAACTCTTTCTTCTTACTTCCCATCCCTGGCCACCATCCCTGTCTGCTTTTGAGCTGATGCATCGAAGATTGCGCACAAGCCTGAAGTTACACTCAGTGACGGTGGCGCACATGCAAAGCAGCCCATGGGCTGGTGTTGGTCCATCCACCTGAGAGAGGAACTTTGGAGTTCAGGGATTTTGTTTGTCCCACCTCAACCAGTGCTCCTGCAGCCTCCAATTGAGTATTTTCAGTGAGGAAAGTTTGCTCTCTAATGAAGTTACCCATCCCATTGAGAGTCTAGAAAGTTCTTTCCTGTACTGAGCTTGTATCTGCCTTCCTATGACTTCCAGCCTTGAGTCTTGCCCTGTCTTCTGGAGCAAGCCAGTGTCCTTCTGAAGCTTGGTGTCCACTTGTGACTCTGGTCCCTCCAACATTTTCCACCTGGACCACTGCCTTTGTCCAGTTGCTTCACTTCCCCCAACCCCTGCCCACCACTGCCCACAGCATCTTCTTAAAGCCAGTGCCACCCTGTCTCTCTGCTGCTCAGTTGTTTAGCGCACCAGGCTCGGGCTTCCCTACCTCATTTGTTCAGAGCCTGCAGGGTTCAGAGTCAGTTTCATTATCTCATTTGTGGGACTTTGTGTTGTTCCCAGCACTCTGTGGGACCTGAAAGATGAGGTGTGCTCTGTTCTCAAGGACTGTTGAGACGGAGCCTCATGCTCGCACCCTCATGAGGTGTGCAGAACTAAGGGTAACAAGTACACCTCTGATTCTGTGGCTCCTGAGATCAGTGAGAGAGGAGGTAAATGGGGTTAGATGGGAGTTTTATTACTTCAAGCTATGTATTAAAAATTCAGCCTTTTCCAAGACCCAAGGCTACTGCATCTTGTACCACCATGTGCCACATAACAATGTTTTGGTCAAAAACGGACCACATATATTAATACACAAGTGGTTCCATAAGGTTTTGATACCATATTTTTACTGTACTTTTTCTGTGTTTAGATACATAAATACTTACCATTGTGTTACAATTGCCTGCAGTATTCAGAACAGTAACACGCTGTACAGGTTGGTAGCCTAGGAGCAATTGGCTATACCATCTAGCTGAGGTGTGTAGTAGGCTACACCACCTAGGTTTGTGTAAGTACACCCTACGGTGTTTACACGATGATGCATTTCTCAGAATGTATCCCTGTCACTAATTGACACGACTATGTAAGGGCCTGTTCTTCTCATTGGCTAGCCAATTGAAGAACAATGCCCCGAAGTGATGGATTTATCCAATTGCTCAGGCCAGTTTCACACAGGAGGAAACTATTCCCAGATGGCACCCTGCAGCAGTTTCCAAGACCTTCTGTGGACAAATGCATCCCATTAAATATGACAGCAGCCAAGTAAGAAAACACGTTCTACAAAAAATTGCATCACCGATGTCTTCAACAGATTTCCAGGTACAAATGACAATAAAAACGTGTTGTCCTTATTCACACCCATGTCATCTTTTGCAGTAGATACTTTTGTGACTGATTTCAGACATTTTTTTTCTTTTTTCTTTTTTTTTTGATTTCAGACATTTTGATGCAAATTGTCTTCTTTAAAGCACAGTTATTTAATTATCTACTTTTAAGTACTAATTTAACATTGATCTGTTTCCATTAGACTGTAAATTCCATGAGGATGAGGGCTTGCCCGTTTGCTTCACTAATATATTCCTAGTGTTGGCACATAATAGGTGCTCAATAAATTTGTTGACTAACTGGCTTTATTTAAAGCTGGCCCTGTTTTTATAATCGATTGATTTATTTTATTAATTAAATTAGTTTATTTTGTTAATTTAAAATTAGTCAATTTAAAATGTATTTTGTCTTTAGGGTCTACTTTCAGTATTTTCTTGCATGAGGTTTCATCTAAAAATGTATTTTGTGTATTCTGTGGAGTGGCTTCATATTTAGAGTCTGTAGATATTTTTTATTCTGTGTCGCTTCCTTGGTTCCTGACTCTTGGAGTTCAACCCTATGTCCTTCTAAAAGAACATAAAAATCAAGAGTAATGTCATGTCCCTTGAATTTAACTCTAACACCAAATCTCAAAGTTTTTACATGTGTGAGTACAAGCAACAGCAACCTGTCTTTCTGGATATGGGCCCATGTGCACCCCAAGTCTACTGGCTCCAAGCCAGCATAGCCAACATTGCCCAAGGACTGCGGCTCTTGTGGCCATTCTACCTTATGAATTTAGTCTAGGCCCCAGGCTGCTCTTTTTCTGCTGGTGGTGGGGTGAGTGAGGACTTGGGCTTTGGGGCAGAGGGTTTGTTTCCCTCTGGCTGAGCTGGTCTAAGTGCTCCCACCGTGGGCACTGGCAGAATCCTGCCCTGTGCTGTGCTCCCTGAGCCAGAGCGGCCCTGAGTTTCAGTGCAGAGCCCCACAATCGCTCCACTCTCCCTTCCCTGGGCTCACGGATTCTCTCCCCACTGGGCATGCTGACGGGATACTGCTGGCTGATGGGGGAAGGGTGGCTCAGGCAATGTGAGAGGGGCTTTTCTGCCCTCTTTAGTGCCTCTTTCCTTGATATAATGTTAAAACCAGGCAGTATGATCGCTCTCCCGATTTTTGGTTCTTCTGAAGGTACTTGCTTGCATGGCTAGTTGTTGAATTAGGTGTTTGAGTGGAGGTACCATCACTGGAGTGTCTATTTGGCCATTTTGCTCCGCCCCTATGAACTTCTTGTCATAATTCTTGCCGAGAATTGTTATGTGATTTTTTAATACTTAGAGTTGACCAAAATAAAAACCCTCAGTTTTTTGGGGGGAGATCTGTATTAGCAAAAGCATCACCAGGCTGGACTAAAAGGGACTGACTATCCAAGATATAAAGAAACCTTCTAGGCTCCCAACTTCCTATGGGAAAAAAGAAACTACTCAGCCACCAAAAAGTTCATATTTTCCAGAGTGCCCTTTTGAGAAGTTGCCAAGGAGGGTGATGGCGAAGAAAAGACCTTTCAGAGGGTAGATCCAAGAGCAACAGTGAATTGATACAGGAACGTAAACTCATTGTGGGAAAGTTAAAAATAGAGATGAATAAAAGGAGAAATAATCTCTTATTCTACCACCTTACCAGAGATACAATTAACCACGAATGCTTTGGTGTGTAGGATTCCAGACTTTTCCCTTGTGTCCTTTCAAGACAGGGAACTGACAGGTACTGCTTTGGACATTCCTGCAGCTTTACCTGAGTCAGGAAGTCTCAAAACAAAGTTTCAAATTACCTTGATCAAAACAGAACGGAGGCAGGGCAAAGTTTCAACCTGTTAGAGCCAAAATGGTGGAGAAATACAGGGTGTCACCCTGATTCCAGGAAAATACTGCCCCTTCCATGAATATTCCTTCCCTTGTTTAGACTATAATTAAGCCATTGCTTAAACAGAAGGGCCAAAGGAACCGTGGGGCCTCATTCTGTTCTGCAGGGAGAACCTGTCTCTGCTCTGTCTGTGGAGTACACTTTCTATAGTTTCTGAGTAAGTCTCACTTTCACTTTATACTATTGGCTCACTCTTGAATTCTTTCTTGTGAGAAGCCAAGGACCCACTTGGACTTCAAGTGGCTCCCAGCACTGGGAGTCACTTTCCTGTGTCATCTTCAGTGTAGCTTCTCTTAATGCTCCTGTGGGTCTAGTCTTTGCATTGATGGGAAGGCCATGTGTGGCGCCCCACTCTCTAAGATTCTTGTAACACGCTCTGTTTTGGGGGTTCTGTGCAGCGCACTGGGAGGTGAGAGCACTCTTTTGTCATTCCTTTGAGACCTTGGCTGGATGCCACCCTGGGCTCCACTCTGCCTCACTAGCATCCTCTCCTGGCCTTCTTCACCAGCTCTGGTCAACAGACCTTGATTGACTATGGTGACAAGCACTATGCTTGGTGTTGGGGACATAAACATGCATTTTATATGGTTCCTGCCCTTAAGGAGCTGACTGAGGGTCTGGTGGGGAAGCCCACATGTAGACACAAGCCACTAAAATAATCTAGTCGTTAATTATAACGTTGTTCCCATAGAAGAAATCACCTTTTCTACAAGTCTCTTTGCTATTTAGAAATTAGAGTGAAGCATTTAAAAATGATACAACACACAAAATTTAGTACCTAGTTTAAGAAAGAACTTGTAAAACCTGTTGAAACATGGCTTCAGCTAAGAAATCCCAATGGAATTTAAATGCTTATGTTGAATTTATAGTAGTTGGACCCTTTTGACGTGTTTTGTTTTGTGGTTCAAGTTAGCCTTTTTGAAAAATAAAGTTGCTTAAACATGCTGAGTTATTCATTCACTCAGCAATAATTAAATCTTACCAGCAGAAGCCTGGTGGCTTCCCTGTGTTGTCATAAAACATGGAGGAAAATAGCTCGTTTAGTGACTTAGTAGCAAGGCCGTATATTGGAATTTTGACTGCAGTAACCGAAGATGAGCAGAGTTATTAAGACCAGACTTTTCTGTACGTTGAAAATGCCCTTGTTTTCTTAATAAAAATAAAATATTTAAATATTTGTTTGATACTTATGAATATAATGGGCCAGGCACTCTTATTTAATTCTCACAAAACCCTGAGGGGTGAGTATAATTATGTCTATATTTTACAAAGGAGGAAACTGAGGCTTAGGGAGGTTAAATGACCTGATCAGGATCAGAGAACTTGTACAGAGCAGGGTTCAGATTGGAGCCCGGGTCTGTCTCTTCACTATCGTGATCAATTGCTGAATAATTATAATTGTAAGCACTGTTCTAAATACGTCATTGTTAAATTATTTAACCCTTTTAACACGTTTATGAGGAATATGCTACTAATATCATCTCTATTTTAGAGATGAGGAAACTGAGGCACAGAGAAGGAAGTCACTTGCCCCAAGTCCCGGAGCTGGTGAGGCTGGGATTTGAACCCACGCCTCTCATTCAAGCATCCATGCTCTGCTCACCTCACTCAAGGAAAGCCACTATTGTTTATTAAAATCAAACAGGTGGCTTTGCTTTCGATACATGTAAAAACATTATAAATATAAGTATTGCTGAGTGGTTTGTTCATGAGCTGTGGCGGCCACCGTGTGCTTCCCATTGCACTGGATGTTGATTGTGAGAAAAGGAAAAGCCACAGTTCTTGTATTCAGTGAGCTTGGTGGCTCCCATCAGATGATCACAAGACCATGGTGCTTTGATGGAGGTCTGGGAGCCAAGGACACATCTGGGAGGGACCAGGTTGGCCCAAGGGATCGAAAGGAAAGCAGCGCCATCTCCTTGGGGTGACAAAGCTGTCCCAGCTGAAGCTGCCACATCCACTCCTACCCCAACCACTTCTGGCCTCCAGAGCTTTTGGCAAGAGAAGAGGCGAAAAGGCCTTTTGGAGCATGCTCGGAACTTTCAGCATGGTGAGAGAAGCCAGGTACTGGAAGGCTGGCTCCAGTGGGTGGTGTTTGTTCTTTAGAAGGACCCTGCCCAGATCACAAGAAGCCATTGAGACCATCCGTGCCCATCTTTCTCAGCTTTCCTTTATCCAAGAGGGAGGCGGTGAGCTGCAGAGGAGAGCAGAGGCTACAGGGACCCAGTGGATCCAGATCCACTGCTAGGACTGAACTCCGGCTGGCATGTGAGGAGGGTCCTAATATTAATATAATGGATCCAAAACTTTCATCAGGCAGGCAGTGTTCTGAGCACCTCGCATCTCTGGGAAAGGCTGAGGCTCTTCTTGCTGCATGGAAGAGTACAGGGCAGCCTTGTAAGCAGAAGGAAATCTAGGATCCACCTGGCAGACACTTGCAGCCTCTTTTTCCAATTCTTCTCTTTGTGCTGACAGAATTAACTTCTACGTATCTCATTTCGCAAATCCCCAAATTTAGATCATGGCAGACCCCATCGTATATGAGCAAATTATTGAACACCTCTGGATCTCATCTGAAAAGTGAGGAAAACCCTGGTACTCATTTCATAAAATTATTGGAAAATCAAATGAGCCATTTTGTGTTTAGCGCAGTGCAGCAAAATAACTGTGCCTTTGTAAGCCAAGTCTACCACCTGGTGGCAGCACTAGGTAAGTGCAGATTTTGTTTCTTCAAGAAGCTAACAACTAGTTCAAATTGGTCAGCAAATCCTATGGCAAACATTATGGTACTCTACCTGGTTTCCCGAATGGAGCAGATTTGAGGAAATTTGCATTATTGAGGTTGGAGTTCTTTAAATGTTAATTCCTGATTTCTTTCTTTCTTTTTTTTGTTTGTTTTTTTTCTTTTTTGAGACAGGGTCTCACTGTGTTGCCCAGGCTAGAGTGCCGTGGCGTCAGCCTAGCTCACAGCAACCTCAAACTCCTGGGCTCAAGCGATCCTCCTGCCTCAGCCTCCCAAGTAGCTGGGACTACAGGCATGCGCCACCATGCCCGGATAATTTTTTCTATATATTTTTAGTTGTCCAATTAATTTCTTTCTATTTTTAGGTAGAGACAAGGTCTCGTTCTTGGTCAGGCTGGTTTCGAACTCCTGACTTTGAGCGATACACCCACCTTGGCCTCGCAGAGTGCTAGGATTACAGGTGTGAGTCACTGCGCCCAGCCCTGATTTATTTCTTGATAAGATTATTTTTCAATCTACTATGCATCAACCATTCTTTTGGGATCTCCTATTTTTCTTAGGATTTTTGTTTAATGATGCTGCTTTGAATTGGCTATTTTGTCATGTAGATTCTGTGTGTGTGTGTGACTGTACACATACACATATATAAATATATGTGTATAGAGAGAATGTTTTAATATATATTAACAGTTTATATATATGAGGGCTGTCCAGAAAGTACTCAGCCATTGTTAATATAATGAGAACAGTTAGACAGCTGGATTGTTTCTGGACATCCCTCATATATCTATGTATAGAATTTTAATATATCTATATACAGTTCATATATATATAGAGAGAGAGACAGAGAGAGAGAGAGGGAGAGAGAAAGAGAGGGAAGGAGAAAGTTTTAGGGAGAGAGAGTTTTAATACGTAGTACCTGGTCTCAGCAGCAGATCCAGATTTTATGGGCCTTAACCTTACACAGTTTTCAAGTTATCTTTAAGGAAAAGAATAAAAAATTACAAAATAAAATTAGATACAAAAATATTTACTTGCATAAGAAAAGAAGGGGCTTTGGGGGTGAGTCTGTGCAAGTGAGAGGCCCTAAGCTTAAGCGTTGCTACTTTTGCAATGAATCCACCTTTGCCTGGTTCTCTTGCTGCCTCCTTTCCTGGTACATCTGAGCACCACTCAGCCTCTCAAAGGTTACTGTGGTTGTGCCTTTTGCAGTTTACAGAATGAACCACTTTTTGTTCACCTTCTAAAATAAACAGCCCAATGACAGCCTGTCCTGGTCTTTTCTCTCCCATTTATGGGTGGGAATGGATTGTTTTGTCATCACTCTGAATAACTGCTTGTTCTAGTCAGGACAGAGTCTGCCGCTTAGACCTGGGGATTTTCTTTCCACAAGGGTGTTGGAGCTCTCTGATGCAGGAAGCATGTGCAGTTATCAAAAATTATTCTCCCATTTTCTCCTGGGGTACAGGAAATATATCTATATCTATATGCATATATACACATACGGAGTGTTTTAGTATATCTATCATTTGTATATATGTGTGTGTGTACGTAGAGAGAGTTTTAATCTATAGTACCTGATCTATATACCAGGTACTACATATTTCATATATATATTATATATCATGTTTATCCATAGTTTGGTAAAATATCATTGTTTTTGTTTGTGTTTTTTAGCTAACTGGATAACTAGTTAAAACTTTTTAAGCAAAGAGGTGATGCTCTCTTATGAAAAAGGATTGAAAATTGGATTTTACCTCCACATAATTGCTTTTCAGTGGCTAAAGTCAATGTACATTATTTTTATATTTTGTTTTACTCTAAAGATTTTGCTACTTCAACATGGTCTTCATAAGCATATTTAAAGGATGCATAGTTGCATTCATATATTATAAATAATGAAAATATACCCCTATTGATAGGCATATGAGTTTCCAGTTTTTAAATTTATAAGTAACACTGCAATAAACCTTGCATATAACAAATGCACATCCTCCTGCATACTTCAAATCACCTTTAGACTACTTATAATACCTAATACAATGTAAATGCTATGTAACTTGCTGTTTTACCGTATGGTTTAGGGAATGAGAAGAAATAAGGTTCATATGTGTCCAGTACAAATGCAAACACCCATTTTTTTTTTTTTGAGAATTTTCAATCCAAGTCTGGTTGAATCCACGGATGCAGAACTCATGATATGGGGGGCCAACTGTACCACAGCAGACATTCTCAATGGCAACATGAAAAATTAGAAGGCAATGAAGCAATGTCTCAAAATTCTGAGTGAAAATCATTTTCACCCTACAGTTGTATATCACATGTGAGAGACTGTTGCAGAGATGACCACAACAGTTCCTCACATCCGGGTAGTCATGCCTCTCTGAAATGTGACTTTACTCCTCCTATCAGGGAGTAGGAGTAGAATCTATTTCCCCACTCTTTGGATCTAGGTTGGGCTTGACTTACTTTGACCAAAAAAAAAAAAAAAAAGTGGCAAAACTGACACAACATAAATTCCAAGCCCAGGGCTCAAGAGACCGTGAAGCTTCTGCTCTTGACGTCTTGAAATGCTACCCTAAGACCACCAGTGGGAAGAGGCAAGGTCTAGCCTACTTGATGAGAAGCCACAAGGTGGAGAGATGAGCTATCCTCACTTAAGTCCCCTAGACTAACCAGCTGACACCCAGCATAACATTACCAGACGTGGAGGGAGCCTATTTTAGTTCATCCAGCCATGGTCAAGCTTCCAGATGACTGCAACTGCATGAGTGACCCCAGCCTAGCCCCACCCAAATTGCTGACCCACAGAATTAAGAGCAAATAAAACAGTTATTATTTTAAGCCACTACATTTTGGGGGAAGCTTGTTATGCAACAATGACTAAATAAAACAGAAATAAATTGGGATCTAGAACTAGAGTGCTGCCATAACAGAAACCTAAATTGTGTGAGATTGGTTTTAGAATTTGGCAGCAGGCAGAGGCTGGAAAAGTGGTGAGGAAACTGCTATTTGGTTTTTTGTGTTTTGAAGATAGGGTCTCACTCTGTTGCCCAAGCTGGAGTACAGTGGCCAATCATAGCTCATTATGGCCTCCAACTTCTGGGCTCAAGTGAGCCTGCTTCCTCAAGCCTCTGGAGTAGCTGGGACTATAGGCATGCATCACCATACCCTACTAATTAAAAAAAAAACAAACCTTTTTTTTTTAGAGATGGGGTCTTGCTATGTTGCCCAGGCTGGTCTTGAACTCCTGGCCTCAAGTTATCCTCCTGCCTCGGCCACCCAAAGTGCTGGGATCACAGGTGTGAGCCACTGCACCCAGCCTGGAAACTGTTATTTAGATCTGCATGCAGATGAGGTCTTTCAAGGGCAGCTCTTCAGATATAAGTCCTCTGACCCAGTGACTTGTGACCTAAAAAGACAAGTTGTCTTCCCTTTATATACTCAATGTATAGTGGTGAGTTTGGACAGAATAATTTTAATAGCCTCTCTTTTTTAAAAATAGTCTGAGAGACACCTAACAGTCACTGATTCATAGCAATTCTGAATTCCAGCCAGGTACATGTTGTCAGTTTCTCCTATTCCAGGAGAGTAGGGCCAGTTCTGTTTCCTGGGGTGGTTCCCAAGTTCTTTGTTCTTCCTGGTTTTTAGTTGCATGCACTGATAGAACCTACCTTTTCCAAAAGAAATGGCTTCATGTTTGCAGCTGAGAAGCTTTCTTAGCCTGCTTCTTACCCATTGCACATTGGAGTTCCAGAGTTTTCTTTTTATTTTGAATAATCTCAGTCTCTTTTAGTCCAAACTGATTTGGTCCTTTTATCAATGCAACTATCTTAAAAACTTTGTGGATTTTCTATAAACCTTATTAGGGTTTATTACACATGTCAAACACTACATCCATTATTCTTTCTCCTTTGGGCCTGCCTGGCTGCTGGGGAACTTCACTCTTAGAATTCTTACAAGCCCTTTCATCTAAATGAAAGGATCTGCACTAGGCACTGCCTTAAATCTCTCTGAGATCTTAACAAAGGATCTTACAACTACATTTCTGAATTGATCTTTACTAAGATCATTTCTAACTTTGAGGATCATTTGCTGACTAGACAGACTGGGGATGAGAAATTATGTATTTTATAACCCAGCAAGTTGTAGGCACTCTGCATTTCCTCTAAATACTGCTTGCAAATGGAATTTATTATAATACATAGTTAGAAGCACCTAACAAATACTTTCAATATACTGTTTAGAGATCTCCTTAGCCAGATCGGTAAGTTCATTAGATACATTTTCTATCTTTCAATTTGCTCTAGGCAATTGTCTTACCAATTGTTTCATTGCTACATAACAGCTGCAATTCTCTTACCACCTTTTCTAGGCTAGATCTGGCTTCTTCACATGGTATTCTCAGACCAGCATTCCATGAGGGTGAAAACAGATGCTCTACGGTCTCTTGAAGCCTAGTTTCAGAAGTCCATAATGTCACTTCCATCATATTCTATTGCTCAAAGCAAGTCACAAAGCCACTTCCATTCAAGGAGTGGGAAATATTAATAGACTCTACTTTTTGATGGGAGAAGTGGCAAAGTCACCTTGGAAAATGATGCGAATACAAGGGGTGGGAGGAATTATTGTAGCCACCTTCACCAACAAAACTACCACACCAAGGCAAGTGGGAGGACAATGAATTAAGATAGTTTGAGACATAGACTTTCTCAAAAAGTTACTCTTTCTGGGAAAGCTATTGGGGTATATATACTCACCAAAAATGAGAGTGTATATAAACAAAGAGAGAAAAAGGCAAGTGATCTGTAAACAGGGGCCCCTGCGTAAGACAAAAGTCAAGAAAATATCCTGGAGGAGTGGCCAAGAGAGATACATTCCATTCCAAATTGGAGCAAGAAGATGGAAGACTCCCAGAAGTATGTCACTATGAACGATTCTTAGAGCAAAATATAGACCTGAGAGATTATTTGACAACAGTGAGAGAGGCTTTTTTTTTTTTTTTTTTTTTTATACAGATTCTCACTCTTGTGCCCGGGCTAGACTTAGTGCCGTGGCATCAGCTTAGCTCACAGCAACCTCAAACTCCTGGGCTCAAGCAATCCTTCTGTCTCAGCCTCCCAAGAGTAGCTGGGACTACAGGCATGTGCCACCATGCCCGGTT
>CAUYRT010071934.1:0-21253 GCA_963574885.1 Lepilemur ruficaudatus
AGACTTTGTCTCAAAAAAAAAATAAATAAATAAACATATCTAAACAGAAAAGGTACAGTAAGAATACAGTATAAAAGATGAAAAATGGTACACTTGTCTAGGGCACTTACAACAAATGGAGCTTGCAGGACTGGAAGTTGATTTGGGTGAGTTAATGAGTGAGTGGTGAAAGACGTAGGACATTACGGTACACTTTTACACAAGTGGCAGCACAGTAGGTTTGTTTACACCAGCATCACCACAAACACATGAATAATGTGTTGCCCTAAGACATTACGATGGCTCCATCAGTAGGTGATGGGAATTTTTTGGCTCCACATGAGGGTAGTCATTGACTGAAATGTTACACGGTGTTACACGGGGTCTCACTCTTGCTCAGGCTGGTCTCGAACTCCTGACCTTGAGCGATCTTCCTGCCTTGGCCTCCCAAAGTGCTAGGATTACAGGCGTGCGCCACCATACCCGGCCTATTACACCTAAATATTGCATTTTTCCCACATAGAGAGGACAGGCTTAATTGACAATATAGCCATGACTAAAACATATACAGAGGCGGGTATATCAATACCCACACTACTCCGTGTTCAAACCGCTTTCAATGCTGCTGTAAAAGGCAGGCTTTACCATGCCCCTTTTACAAAGGCTCAGGGATCGTTTGCTCAGCAGTTCCTGATGCCCACGTGGGAGGCATCGGCCTCGGTTGGCCTTTCCCTCGTTCCCCCGACTCCCACGGCCAGGTGTGCCGCCTCTGCAAGGCTGTCCTTATCTGGGCTTTTACCTTGGAAATGACCAAACTCCTCTGCAAACATGAAACTAATTGAACATTCTGAGCCTTTTTAAATGGTGATGCTTGGGGAGTGTTCAGCATGACTCATCCTCCCCCACGCCTCATCTTTTCCCAGGCGGGGAGCTGGAAAAAGCCATCAGCTGTGGGCAGGTGACTCACGGAAATTTTTGCAGTAAACCAGAAAGTTTACTGCCTAAAAATCAGGCACTTCCATGAACGTTTTTTTTCTCGAAGAATAGTTCCTGTTGTCTCTTTAAACTTAGGTGACTCTTTGCTGGCACTTTCATTGGGAATAAAATTGATATGGTTTGGGTCCTGTAATAGCTCTCTTTCCTTAAGTCTTAATTCTTTTATACTCCCGTTAATAAAAGTGGACTGCTAGGGCTACTCAGTAGATTTTCAGGACTATCTGCTAATGGAATGTGAAGAGAGCATTTATTTTTACATTCATCTATTTATTTAGCAGCCCTTTGCTGAATGCTTGTTTATGCCAAGCAATGTGCTAGGCGCTAGAGTCACCCAAAGGGGACGTGAGCCCTGCTCTCAGGAAGCACACTGTGGGAGGCACAGGACAAATGCTCTCAACACACAGTGACTACAGCACTGGGGGAACACAAAGGAGGTGTGTCACCCGACTGGCATGAGTGGGCAGAGACTTGGAGAGCATCAGCCAAGGGCTCACGTTCCACAGAAGCTCAGCAGGGACACGGGGCGTGGCTCGTTGGGGATCTGGGAATGGTTAGGTTGGCTGGGATGTAGGCAGTGGGTAGGGAATTGACTGTACCGCATTGAAAAATTAACTCTCAGTGGTTCACAGAATGTAAATATGAAAGTCTACAACTGTAAAACTTCTAGAAGAGAATATAATAGAACACTAGGGTTAGACAAAAATTTCCTAGACAAAACACCAAAAGTATAGTCCATAAAATTGATAAATTGGACTTCATCCTAAGTCCAATTTTAAACAGAATTTTAAAATTCTGGCCAGGCGCAGTGGCTCATGCCTGTGATCCTAGCACTCTGGGAGGCCAAAGCGGACGGATTGTTTAAGTTCAGGAGTTCGAGACCAGCCTGAGCAAGAGTGAGACCCCGTCTCTACCAAACATAGAAAAAAAAAAATTAGCCGGGCATGGTGGCACACGCCTGTAGTCCCACCTACTCGGGAGGCTGAGGCAGGAGGATCGCTTGAGCCCAGGAGTTGGAGGTTGCTGTGAGCTAGGCTGACACCACGGCACTCTAGCCCGGGCAACAGAGTGAGACTCTGTCTCAAAAAAAAAAATAAAAATAAAAATAATAAAAATAAAATTCTGTTCTTTAAAAATTATAAAGAGGATGAAAAGACAAGAAACAGTCTGGGAGAAAAATTTTTGCAAGGTATATATCTGATAAAGGACTTGTATCCAGACTGTATAAAGTACCCACAATTCTCATTCAAGAAAACAACCCAGTTAAAAAAAAAAATGGGCAAAAGGTTTGAACAGACACTCCACCAAATATATACAGATAACAAACACATGAAAAGATGCTCAGTTTCTTTGATCACTGGGGAAATTCAAATTAAAACCACATGAACTACCACCAAACACCTATTGGAAGGTTTTAGTTGTGTGAAGCGAAAATTAAGAAGACTGACCATAAGAAATAGTAGGTCAGGTCCTGGTGAGGATGAGCAGTGTTGGCGATGACATGAAAGAACCAAAACCCTCACCACTGCTGGTGGCAGTGTAAAATGGCACAGATACTTTGGAAAACAGTTTGATAGTTTCTCACAAAGCTAAACTTACGATACCATCTGATCCAGCCATTTCACTCCTAGAGGTATTCATGTAGGAGGGAAGAAAGCACACGTCCGGAAAAGGTGAATGTTCATTGCAGCTTTATTTGTAAGAGCCAACAACTACAGACAGCTCCAATGTCCATCGGCAGGAAAATGGCTAAGCACAATGGAGTGCTTGACTCAGCCGTGAACAGTAACCAACCGATGATACACGCAGCTTGAACGCATGGCAAAGGAACCACACGGAAGAGGAGACACTGTATACCACATCCTAGAAACCGTAAAATGATGTGTAGTTTCCAAAAGTAGACGAGAGGTTGCCGGGGAATAGGGCGCAGAGTTTAGGGGAGAGGGAGGGATCGTAAAGAGGCACAAGGAGGATGCTCTAGCTGACGGACGTGCTGCTCGTTGTGATCGTGGGGAGGGCTGCACAATTGTGAGTCAGAACTTACCACTGAACACGCTAAATACGCACGGTTGATCAGACGTTAGTAGAGCAGTTAGAGTCATGTTAATATGGTGATCTTTTTACCTCGTTGACTGTATATGCGTATCTTTTAACCTCATGATGACTGTCTTTAACGCATTTGAACTTTGTATTTAAAACATCCTCTGTTTGCACAGTTCTGTTAGGTAAGATGTGCCCCCACCTTGAGGAACTTTGTAAGTACCTAGTGAAAGACCAGGCATCCCTAGGCTCCAACTCAGCTCTGCCTAGGAGGTAGGGGTGGATTAGGCAGGGTGCTGGAGGGGTCTGCAGAGGGGCGGCATCAGGTCGGGGGTTGCAGGATAGGTCAGAATTCTCCAAGAGCCTGGTCACTGCGAGGAGCCTTTCCATCAGCACCCTCTGCGTGGGCCACAGTCAGCATTCATAGTCCGTGTCCAGTTCTGGGATGACACGCGGCTCTTCCTTTGGGATAACGGGTGGCCCTGTTGGCTACAGACAGGCGTGTGCTGGAGACAGGCGGGCTGCTCTCATGGGCCCAAGCTCATCCACCCACAGGGTCTCGCTTAGTATGGAGGCTGCCTTCCCATCATCAAGTCTGTGCCAGCCCGGATGACACTTGTCTGGAGATTTATGGCAATCCTTCATCATCACACAGAGCCAGTTATCCACGACACAGCTTCCCTTTTCTGTCTTCTGAGGGGTGGGACCCAGGACTCTGCGTCACCTGCGTGGACCAGTGTCCTCTGACGACATTTCTCCCTTCCTCTCTAGCCCACACCCTTCTCCCCTTACGTTGACCCTCCTGATGTCCCTTCTCACCAGAGGAGTCCCCTCAGGGACCGGGGTACGCCTCCCGTGCACGGTGTCTTGGAATGACTCACATTGACTCTTTGCTAAGTTGGCTGATTTCACGACGACCAGTTCACAACTTGGTTGCGACTATGTCTGTGGCCGTATTTATATAACCATATATCTCATTGCTCTTTACATCGTGTATTTTAGTATCACTCCTTTTTTAAAACTAAAAATCTTAACAGCATTTATTTTCCAAAAGACCAAGCAACTCGTGTGTTTCCAGTAAAAAAAATGTGACTAGCAAAAATGTTTTATGCCAGAAATAGTTTTAACCATACTGACAGCGACTAAAACCAAGAATGATAAGGGCTGCAAGGAGCTGTGAGGGATGGCAACTGGTCTAGACAGCACGCTTGGGGCTTTGGGAATGTTATCTGGCATATCTTCATCCACACACTTTCAGGAAGCCGGTATGATGCTCATTTTTGTATCATAACAAGGAGACCCAAGCTTGGACAGGTAAGGCTCTACCTGCCCATCCCCTGCGGTTGGGGACGAACTGGTTGGGCAGAGAGTAGAGTGCAGGATCATGTGTCTTCCAACTTTGGCACCAGGCCATGCTGCCTCCCAGCCAGGAGATAAGTCATAATTAAATGATAGCTATTTTTCCACCTCCTGTCCAGAGCCAAGCAGTGCTCAGAGTATACGTGCAAGCGGAAAATGTTAATGAAACAGAAGCCACGCGGTCTTTGCACGTGTGTTCATTTATTTACAGATGTAAGAGAGCCACAGGAAGTCAGGACGAACACACTTGTCGCAGTGTTACCCTAAACTGTCACTAACCACATTCCATCTGGGTCTTGCAATGTGGTGAGTCGCCTTCTAGCTAATCAGCGGAAGGAGTGGTCTCTAAGTGCCCGTCTGAAAGGTATTCAAAATTATTTATTTCTCCACACAGAGGTTCCCGTGGATGAGTGCTCCTATTCAAGTTGGGTTGGTTGGCTTCTGGTGAGTAGAAATTACTTTTACTTAATAAATGTCTTTTTTTTAAATGTACAGCATATGAAAGGTGAAGGAAGGGTGATAGGGGAAACTTGTGAAAATGAGACCATCCCAGAGCTTTACGTTCCTAAAATTAGATAAAAGTAAACTGTCTTTAGAGAAATCTGCAATGTTAAAGCTATTTGTGTGATTCTCTTGCAAACTCCTGCTATCTCTTAGATTTTTTTTTTTTTGGTAATCCCAGCTAGTAAAATTTACACAAACAGGACGTATTTTTGTCAGGCCATATAATTCTCTCAAGAAAGGGGACTGTTCTAAAAGTAAAACAGAAAGAGAATCTGAAAAGTGGACTGTTTTCAAAATGCTCTGATTTGACTTTTTTTTTTTTTTTTAAGTTTGGTGTTTGCTACGCCCCTGTGTTGTGCTCTGTTTCCTCAGAAAAGGTAGGTCGTTGTTACTCTTCAGAATGTGCGCGAGTTTTGATCCCAAAACCAGGGGAAGATGCGATGCTGCCACCACACCTCGCTGGGCAGGGGAGGTGAGACTCAGAAGGATAATGACGCCAAGTTCTCTAAAAGGAAGAAATAGAGGCAGAATTCAAACCGATGTCTGATTTCAAAACTCTCTGCACCCAGCTCTTCTCTCCCCCTTCCCTTAAGTTTGAAAACGCTTTATTCCTTTGTAAAAGAGTCAGGTTAACTCTTGTGCAAATTTGCTTCTATAAAAATTTAACCACGGTTCGCGGGCATCCGATCCGTTGGCAAACGCATCCATAATACAGGTGTGTTGGAATTTGAGTTCCACCCCCGGGGACAGTGTTTGTATGCACTTAGCTTAGGTAGTTGGCATATTTGCTTCCCTTCTCCCTACTTAGCTTTTTTCCTTGAAAGCTTTCTTGTGCCTGTCTTTCACCACAAGCTGCCCTTGAATCCAGCCTTCGGTGTAAAGCTGGAGTGGCTGGTATTCAGTCAGCATCGTCAACACCTAGGGCTGCAGCCTCCTCTTAACCTAACGCCGGGGCACCAAGAAGCGGCGTTTTGCCGGTTTGGGTTTTGTTTTGGTGTCGCCAGGCCGCTTGCCTTTGTGATGCCCTTTCCTTGCTGAGCCAGCAGGTCCCAGACGTGTGGTCTTTAGTGTTCTGGCCTTTCAAAGGAGGCTTGGGATGAGGTGTTCATTCTAGAACTGCCTTCATCGGGTCTTTCTGTCTGATGGAGAACCCCACCTTTTGTCTGCTCCTCCGCTCTGTCCTCAACCTGGCTGTTCCCAGGACGGAGATGCGACTCTCATAGGCAGGGAGCCCTTCATCACCTTGAGGAGCCCCTTGAAGAGGGCAGGACCCATCAGAACCTGTCCCAGAAGCCCAGTTCAGAGGCGTTTCGTCACCTCTGAAGTGGAGTCATCGTACCTATTTAATTATACAAACCTGGTCAGGCGCGGTGGCTCACACCTGTGATCCTAGCACTCTGGGAGGCCGAGGCGGGAGGATCATTTGAGCTCAGTAGTTCGAGACCAGCCAGCCTGAGCAACAGCAAGACCCCGTCTCTACTGAAAAATAGAAAGAAATTAGCTAACCAACTAAAATATATAGAAAAAATTAGCCAGCATGGTGGTGCATGCCTGTAGTCCCAGCTACTCGGGAGGCTGAGGCAGGAGGGTCACTTGAGCCAGGGGGTTTGAGGTTGCTGTGAGCTAGGCTGACGCCACGGCACTCTAGCCCGGGCAACAGAGCGAGACTCTGTCTCAAAAGAAATAAATAAATAAAATAAAATAATTGTACAAACCCCAGAATCTCAGGGCTTAACCTAAGAACAGTTCATTTCTTTGGTCTGTAGCAGGCGGACACCAGTGTTCAGCGCCCGACCACACACTCAGCGATTAGACACAGTAAATAAAACGTGGAGGCCAGTGTCTCATACCAAGGACACACCCAAAGAAATGCAGCTGTTAATATTTTGAGATTAAAAATATTTTATTTTTGAAGACCCGTAAAGAAACTTCCTAGTTAACCTTGATTTTGTTTGAGTGCTATAAGAAAAACAGTATGTTCTTTCGGGCATTTATTTCTATGATTCATTTAAACTCTAGGTGTAGATACTGAAAGTTTTCTCTGACTCCTAGGACTGTGAAGTCAAAGCCTGGAAAAAGCACAGGGTCTTACAGTTGGGAAACCGACGCTGTTTTGCTCTATTTAGAAGTAAAGCTTATCGGTCTGCATGTGGCTTGTGCGTTGGTTCATATGTCTGCCTTTCTGTGTGTCTCTTCCTCCGCAGTTCACAGAGTGGGATTAGTCATATTCCGTGGTTCATGATACACTATGCTCATTGGCCCAAACATGAGCCTGTTATATTTTTGTTCTATTCATTTTAATGATATAGTGCACACCTGTGCATCTACTGCCTAAGCTATGACTCTAAAATATTGCCGGCAAGTTACATCTTTAGTTTCTTCATCTTTTGGAACTTCTTAGGCAAGGCTGTCAGGCTGTTACACTACATGTAGTCTCCTAGCACTTGTTTCTTTTACTCAATAGTCATCACGTGGCTAAGATTCATCCACATTATTGCGTGTCGCTGCGTTTCCTTCCCTGGCACTGCTGCGCAGTAGTCCACCGTGTGACTGCCCCACGATTATCCATTCTCCTGCGTGAATGGCTGATAATGAAAACATTCCTGATTACAATTTGTGGGAAGCAGCAAATGTGTTTGTTGCTTTGCGAGAAATCAATAGCTTTAAATGTTTATGTTAGAAAGAATGGCTGAAAACCAACGCACGAAACATCCAACTTACGTTTTTAAAAAGGAACAAAAGAATAAACTCCAGAAAAAGAAGGAAGGAGAAAAGATCAGAAATAAATAACGTGGATAACCAAGAGTAGAGGATGGAAAGAGGAAAAGTCAAAAGTTGGTTCTTCAAAAATAGTAACAAAATAGGCAATTGTCTGAGATTAATCAAAAGAGAAGGAGACAAATAATATTATGAATGAAAAAGAATGAAATAGAATGAAAATCTATAACTATAGATTCAGCAGAGATTAAAAAGATGATAAGAGAATATTACCAACATTATTATAGCAACAGATTTGAAAACAGGCAAAATTGACAAATTCCTAGAAAAATATTAGCAAAGCTGAAAAATTAGAAAGCTGAATAGGCGTATGGCCATTAAGGAAGTTGAAGCAGCATCTAAACTTCTTCCGACAACAAAAACACCACAAGAACCAGGTCGTTTTACAGGTGAGTTTTGCCCAACTGTCAAGAAACAGATTACCTCAATTTTAAACAAACTCCGCTACAAGAAAAAAAAAAAAAAGAATACTCTCCATCACCCAGTAAGGTTTGAATAACTTTAATTCCAAAATCAGACTTAGCCTTTAACATGCGTTAATAATAATTGTAGATACTTACAGATCAATGAAAAAAACAGAAGGACCAAGAAGCCGTGTAGCCTGCTGGTTTGGAGGGGAGCTTTTGGATCAAGCATAACCTTGCTTCAAAATCTCAGTTGTACCTTAAGTTTCCTTATCTGTAAAATTATGATAATTCCTGACTTTTGGGCGTTTTATAAGGATTAAAATGCATAGTGACTGGCCCAGCAAATGATCAATATGTCACAGCCATTATTATCATCTGCGTCATCATTATCATTTAAAAATTATCCAAAGCCCCACCACATGAAAAAATAACCAGTGTGGGGTTTTTCCCTAGTGTCTTCCTATATTTATAATTTTTCTTTGATTTGTTTTGCGTATTTTTATAAAAATGTGTATCTTGACTTTTTTTAGCCTTACTTTATTTTTTATCAAATCCCAACTATATCAGATATCAAATATTTTTAAAAAACCAATTACATATCAAAATATTAGCAGTTTCTGGAGCATTTTTCCTTATATTTTTCTCTAATGAGTATGAATTTATTATTAAAAAATAAGCTTTACTATATATACTACTGTGCTACCTTCAGGTATATTTCTTTAAGTGCGTAAGGCAGAGACTGAAGTGGTTCCCTCTCAGTGGTGGGAATATGAGTGCTCTTGGTTTTTTGTCATATTTCTGAAAGTTGTATAGTAAGCAATTATTATACAGTGAGCAAAAGCATGTTGGTGCAGGCAAGTTTCAGTGTTATGAATCCCCCTGAGTGCATGTGTCTTTTTGCACCGATGGGGGACAATTGTGTTGTTTCCTTGGCCCTACTGTGGCCCTGTGTGGCCGCACATGGTCTTCCAGCACCTGTAAGGTCTGGGGGGGTCATTGCCGTGCACTCTCGCTAACAGCAAGAGATTTTCAACTTTTAATATAAGAGAGTTGGGGGTTGGAGTCTGAAGGTGCATTTCTTTTATTAGTGACAACAAAAAAGAAATTTCTGTTACAGTGACAACAAATTTTCTGAAAGGAACAGTATACTGGTTTTTCTAGCCATTGCCCAAGTTTCACTGTACCGGCTTCAGCACGGGGCCAGTCCTGGCTTCTCCACACCTGCACCCTCTCCCTGCTGCTTCTAGGCCCTGCTTCCCACCCCTGCCTGCGTACTAACCCTGTCGTTTCTCCCTCATCCCAGTTCCATGTCGGTGACGAGCTTGGAGGCTGAGTTGCAAGCTAAGATCCGAGAGACCCACCCCGAATTGCGACGCGTGTACTTCAATAAGGGGCTGTAAGGGAGGCAGGGAGCCTCTGTGGCCGATCCTGCCGTCTGCAGACCTGGTGTTGCTGGGCGGGGGAGGAAAATCCTGTCCAACCTGGGTTCTCCCAGCTACAAATACCTTTTAAAGATCCACATCAGCCTTTTAGAATAAAGCTGCTACTTAGAACACAGCACCTGGTATGGGCCAGGTGCCTGACACCTGTTGGTTCCCTTACATTTGGATCATGTCATGAGATACAGAAATACCCTTCCAGTAGCTTTTATAGTAATTGTTTTTCAAAGACAATGTCCCAGTCCTCACCCATGGTTTTTAAAAAAAGCATTGCTAGACATAGAATAGGTGCTAAGTATATGCTCAGTCAATGTTTATTGATTATCAATCAGTGAAAGGGGATCTGTTTAAAATAGTGAATTTTCATCTCATTCCTGTCCTAAATCAAGGAAAGCTCAGCAGAGAATTGGGAAAATACGAAAGCTCTGAGGCTAACCTATAAAATCTTACCCTAACATATTAAGGGCAATTTGCTTCCAATTTGGGCAATGGGCAGGCCCAAGGTAGATGATGAAGTTTGGGGATTGGTAGGGTAGAAGCTCCTTCATCTCCCTTTCAAAAGTCACGGTTGTGGGCCAGTGCAAACGCCTTCCCTGCCACCAGCGGTGATGTGCATTCATACTGTGGGTGGATATCCTTGGCTGATTTTGAAATTTATTGTTTTGCATTCGTATAAAAATGTTAACCTTACTTTGCAGTTATTGACTTTATATTCAGTTATTTACATCAAATGATCAAATAACTGAAACGTACAAATGTCAAATTTTGGAAGTATATTTAATACCAATGCTGTATGAGTGGACCGGATCTGATTTGTCAGATTTTTTTTAAGAAGTGAGACCACACAGTTCTAGTTACCGGTGTGTCCTTCCTCGTCACCCTTGTAGATCTCTTTGGCTTTCAGAGAGTCACAGAGATGATATGAGTGTCAGTCAGTCCCAGTGAATTTTACTTGAATAGTGTATATTACATTCCACCCTGTTTGAAAACAATGAAACCATGTACCACTGTTTACATCATCCGTAGTCATTGCACAGATAATCTATTTAATTAACAGATTACATCTCAAGTCTGTAGATGTTGAACGATATATACAGTCAGCCCTCTGTGTCTGCAGGTTCCACCTTTGTGAATTCAACCAACCGCAGATTGAAAATATTTAAAAACAAACAATAAAGGTAATATATCAATGAAAAATAACACAAATTTAAAAACCAATATAGTATAACAACCATTTATATGGCACTTGCATTGTTTAAGGTATTGTAAGTACTTTAGAGATGGCTAAAAGTGTACCAGAGGATGTGCCTAGGCTGTACGCAAGCACTGTGCCATTTTGTATCAGAAACTTGAGCATCCTCGGATGTTTGGTCTCCTAGGGGCATCCTGGACCAATCCCCGTGGATACCGAGTTCGGCTGTATGAGGCAGTTGTTTCATTGAGTGTAGTTCGTTGTAATTCGGAGATTTGTAAGTGAGATATAGAAACCATTTAGGTTTGACAGATTTTTTTTTTCCTGACAATGTGACCAGACTGGAATTCCTCATAAAGAAAAAATGGTGTGCCTTGTGTCTGTGTTTCTCTTTTCTCGGAAAGGATTAATGGATCTGAAGCTTTGGCCACCTGGAACCTTCATTGAGGCCACCAGAATCTTCTCGCTTAGATTTTCTGTCTTAAACTGGTTGAAGCAAACGGCTTCCCCATGACATGCTCGAGAGAGGATTCTGTTGCCCTCGGTGCTTCTCTTTAAGAAAGTGGTAAAAGCCTGAAATCCAGGGCAGATCTCCGTGAGGTGCTTAACGGGCACTTACCCCGCTCGCCCCGGCTCATCTCCGGGGCCCCCACCCTGGCCAATCTGTAGCTCCGTGTAGAATGGGAGCCTTCAGCAAAACGTGAACAGCTGGCAGGCAGACCGATGAGCTAACTGACATCTTACACACACCAGGGAGATGGGACCAAAGCATAGCTGTACAATGAAATAGTTGTGATAACGAACTTGGAAATGTGTCTTTTTAAACATTGTTTTTTTGACTCTTCAGCCTCTTAATGCTTTTCTATAGAAATATTGACTGTATAGTTTAATCATGGTTTATAAAAAAAAAAGAACAAATGAACCAAGATTAGCAATCCTTGCTGATCTTTTATAAATACCTTTTCTGGAAAAAAAAAGAAAGTCCACGTGAAGTGCAATAAGCTGTAAAGGTAAATAGTTATTAATGTTTCTATTGATGTGAGATAAAGAATTATGATGTAACTATTTACTGACTGGCAGTTTTATTTCAGTATTAGCACAGTGTCTTGCCAGTGTTGGGGTCCATGTATTATTTCATTTCAACTGGATGAAATGTTAAATAAACTCAGAATGAAAACAGATTCTCTCTTTTATTCGTATGCAAAGCAGTTTGTATGTTGCAATTGATGGTACTGTCCGTTGAAACTTAGTATCTGCAGTACCATCACTAACTCCTAATGCAAAGGTATTTTTGTATTATGCCTCTAGCGGAAATATGTGTTTCTATTTTGGGCTACCAGTCTTTTACCCTTTTTTTTTTCTTGAGACAGAGTCTCGCTCTGTTGCCTGGACTACAGTGCCGTGGTGTCAGCCTAGCTCACAGCAACCTCAAACTCCTGGGCTCAAGCGATCCTCCTGCCTCAGCCTCCCAAGTAGCTGGGACCACAGGCATGCGCCACCATGCCTGGCTAATTTTTTCTATACATTTTAGTTGGCCAATTAATTTCTTTGTATTTTTAGTAGAGATGGGGTCTCGCTCTTGCTCAGGCTGGTTTTGAACTCCTGACCTTGAGCGATCCTCCTGCCTCAGCCTCCCGAGTAGCTGGGACTACAGGCATGCACACCATGCCTGGCTAATTTTTTCTATATATTTTTACTTGTCCCGCTAATTTCTTTCTATTTTTAGTAGAAAGAGGGTCTCACTCTTGCTCAGGCTGGGCTTGAACTCCTGATCTCAAATGATCCTCCGCCTCGGCCTCCCAGAGTGCTAGGATCACAGGCGTGAGCCACCGCGCCCGGCCTCGTCTACCTTCTTGAACCCCATAAACATAGAGACACACGTCCCCAACCCCATAACATCGTCACAACGTAATTCCAGGAACATTAATTATGAGCATGGGGGGAAATGGGTTTCTGCTCTAGACCCTGACAACTAACACCACTGTACATGATGGTGAGATACATTTGCTTTTATATTGTTTGCCTGATTCTAACACGGAACTGGCATTGGCCATAGTTAACAGAGAAAGTCTAAATTAACCTAAGACTGTGGAGTGCCTTAATAACAGACTTAACAAAGAATTGAGCATTTGAACTTCCTTGGTCATGTTTCTGCATCTGTTTTACTACTGTGACTCTGTTGTCACTGAAATTATTTAAATATAATATATTCAAGAGTGTGGGCCGGGCGCTGTGGCTAACACCTGTAATCCTAGCACTCTGGGAGGCCGAGGCGGGAGAATCGCTCGAGGTCAGGAGTTTGAGACCAGCCTGAGCAAGAGCGAGACCCCGTCTCTACTAAAAATACAAAGAAATTAATTGGCCAACTAAAAATATATAGAAAAAATTAGTCGGGTGTGTAGTCCCAGCTGCTTGGAAGGCTGAGGCAGGAGGATCCGTTGAGCCCAGGAGTTTGAGGCTGCTGTGAGCTAGGCTGACACCACGGCACTGTAGCCCAGGCAACAGAGCGAGACACTGTCTCAAAAAAAAAAAAGTGTGGATCAAGGAGTCAGACAGAGCTAGGTCTAATCTATACTGTACTCATTTATAAATGTATGCCTTTGGGCCAATGACATTCTCTGTGACCTTCAGTTGTGTTTTGTTTGTTTTGATAGTTTGGAAAATAATTACCTCTACCTAACAGAGTTGTTGCAAAGCTTGAACGAGATACAGCAGTTATTAGCATGGTGCCCGGCACACGGTAAGCGTCCAGTGCTTGGTTGCCTGTCCTCTATTTGCTTTAGAGACACTGAGCATGCATTCAGAATGCCGGTGTATCATTGTTAATGGTAAGATTTCACAACCCTGGCAACCCTGCCTGAGATAATCCACAATCTATTTAAAAATATCAGACGAAAATGGTCTGTTCTGCCCATTGGCCGTGTCTTCAGCAGCTAGAACAGCTAAGGGTCCCTGTGGTTACAGGGTTCAACCTGGGCTTTTTCCAGGAATCTATAAAGTGTCTTCCCATCCTATCCAAATGTGGGAAAGAATCCACTGTGGAAAGGGCAGGGGGTATGAGACTTTCTGAGAACAGAGCTGGGAAGGAGCATTAGCCCTGGGAGTCTGGAGGAAATGGCTGTGAGCAGCCAAGTTACAAACCTTGTTCCAGAACCATCCTTTTCCTCACTGCCTCTAGGTTTCCGGAGCAGAAGAGAGCCAGGGCTGATGCAGGGGCTTGCTTCACCCCCAAGGAGCCCATAATATCCCCATTTTTAAGAAGAATTTGAGGCTCAGAGACACTGACCTGTCCAGTGTCGCACCGCACCACCACCTCAGTCCATATCTTCCCAACTTCTAGAGTTTTCCACCACCCCTCACCGCTGCCCCAGCAGTGGGAATAATTACGACTGTGTTTCGCAGTCTTCAAAGTGCTGTTTACAGACATGACTCCTTGTAAACCCCCCCAGGAGTTCCTCTGAGCATCATCTCTATTAAAAAGGTGTGGAAACAGTCTTGCAGAAGTGAAATCATTTGCCACAAACCTCACCTGGACATTCCAAAGACCATGAAAGATTCTGTGTACGTCCTCTCGCTCACACACGCGGAGACACGGGTATGTAGAACAGAGAGAGTTCGCATGAACAGCCAGCCAAGGCCCAAGGTAGGTCAGCAAGGTCGTCCCCAGGTGGGGCCCCTTAGCAGAGGAAGAGGAGCAATGGTTCTTGAAGTGTGGTCGCTGGGAACTTAGCAAGGCCCCTTCTCACGCTGACCCCACTCCTACGGAGTCGGAAACTCGGGGTGGAGCCCAGCCGCCTTTTAACAAGCCCTCCAATGGATTCTGATGAACGTTCAAACTCGAGAATCACCGGTTAGGAGAATGAACGCTGGAGTTTGACCTCCCAAGCTTGAACTCGGCGCAATTCTTCAAATTGAGGTAAGCTAACGTCTCTACACCTGTTGCCTCTGTACAATGAAGATGCTACTACTTCCCTCACTGAGTCGCTAGGAGGACTCAGTGATGCTAGGAAATAGGCAGCACTTAGCCTAGTACCCAGGACACTCAATACACTTCGGCAAAACTCAAGACGTGTGATCCCAGGGTCCAAAAGTTTGACACCTGTTGTTGGTGACCCTACTAGGAAACAGGTGTACTCATGACCACTGGTGAATGCAAGTTGATACAATTTATCCGCACGAGTTTGACAGTATCCACCAAAATTTATAAAAGCACGTACCCTCTTTTCACTCCTAAAACTGGATGCCACAGATGCATCCACCTCTGTTCTCAGACACCGTGCCTACTCCCATGGGAACCGAATAAATGGAACGTGCTGGGAGGATGTGGAGGAAGGGGAGTTGGAGGGTGTCCTCAGAAGACAGAAACTTCAGGCAGAAAAAAAAAAATGTGTCTTTACTACTATCAGATAATCCAAGATATAAAAATAAATTCTTCCTTTGGGGAAAATTTTTTTAAATTTCTGATTTGGATTCTTGCAAAATAGATATGTAGATATATAATAGCTGACTGTCACAAATGTAAAAACTAAATTGGAAAGAAAGCCTATCTCCAGATGGCAGGATTAGAATTGGTTGTTAAATTTTCTTCTTTATGCTTTTCTATTTTTCCAGATTTTCTTCTGCTTTTGAACTCAGGACATATTAAATGCTATTTTTTTTAACCCTATGTACATTATAACCTGCATTTTGTAATAATAAATACACACATAAAAGACACATTGGAAGGATATACACCAACATGGTTAACAGCTGATGTCTCTGGATTTACAGGTAATCTTTATTTTCTTTACAGTTTTCTGTTTCTCAGATTTCTTTTTTCCGAATGCACTTTGTTTTATAATCAGAAAACCGTCGAGTTCAGGCTCTGAGTGATGTCACAGCCTTAGGCAGCCCCCGCTGCTCCAGGCCTCCCCCAGGGCTGGGCTGGGGTCCCCTGCTCAGGCTTGGATGCCGCAGTCCTGGCGACTCCCAGCTCCCCCTGCAGACGCCCTGGGCATGCTGAGCGAGTCGGGGACCCTCGCCTGGACTCCAGCTCCCCACTGGCCGTGATGGAAACATCTGCCTCATGGGCTCCCTGTCCTGCCCAAACCAGGCTCCGTGGTTTCCGAGCTCCAGGCCAGGCGGCAGCCGCAGCGCAGAGAGGCGACGCCAGGGCGCAGCATTGCCTGCAAGATCTCCGCTGGGGCTGCCGGCAGGTGGCCCTGGGCAGCCAATTGCCGCCCACGAAGACCGTGCATCTCTGGGTTTCCGGGGCGACGTCAGGAAGCGGGTCGAGGAAGCTGCAGCAAGCTGGAAAGATGCCCGGTTTGGCGTCCGATTCATCCACTCCGTGTGCATTTACTGGGGTGCCTTGTACGGGAACCTGGTGGATGGTGGGAGGAGGAGCACAGAGCAAGGGTGGGCCAGACCCAGTCCTTCCCGCCACTGCCATCAGTGCTGTGACACAAGTGAACGACACCAGGTGCTGCAGGAGCGTGGAGGATGAGCCCCAGACCTTGGTGGGGCAAGGGGAGCAGGGCATGAATGGGAGGGATTGGGAGAGGCACCTCAGCCCACACCAGAAGGGTGAGCAGGACTCCTTCCCCGGGAGCAGAAAGCAGGCAGAAGAAAACTGGGGCTTCCAGGCACAGGGCACAGTCCGTGCAAAGGCCTGGGGTCCAGAGCAAGTGTGCTGCGTGGAGTGTGCCGGCAGGGCCACCAGGCTGGCAAGATGCCACCAAGACAACAAGTGAAGAGGTCTCTGTAGTGCCCATCGAAGGGGCGTGGATTTCATCCTGAAAGCTGGAGCTCATTCTGAAGGGTTTTGTGCAGGAAAGGAGCAGAGTGAAGGGCCGGGTGCGGTGGCTCCCACCTGTAATCCCAGCACTCTGGGAAGCTGAGGCGGGAGGATGGCTCAAGGTCAGGAGTTCGAAACCAGGCTGAGCAAGAGTGAGACCCCCATCTCTACTAAAAATAGAAAAAATTAGCCAGGCATGGTGGCACATGCCTGTAGTGCCACGGCACTCTAGCCCGGGCAACAGAGTGAGACTCTGTCTCAAAAAAAAAAAAAGGAGCAGAGTGAAATCCCAGCTCCGCCACTTACAATTTTGGTGACAATGGAAAAGCCGGTTCCCCTTTTCCTACTGTGAAGTGAGTACAGTAAAACCTCCCTGCAGACTGAGAGGGGTAAATGGAGAACCCCAAGGCAATGTCTGATACATGGGACCTGCTTTCCCTTGTCCTCGTGCTTCTCTGCAGCGACATCCAAACGGAGCAGACAGACAGGCAGGGCACTTCAGGGTGGCTGCAGTGTTAATAGTCTGGCAGAGTCACCCCAGCGGCTCTCCAGGGGCCAGGAGGTCGTTCTCATCATGTTTGATTGCAATCAAGAGCAAGTTCTGTCCTTATTCCCATTTATAATAAAAAATGCATTTTATACTCTGATTATAAAAATACTATCTCCGGGAAAGATGGTGGCACGAGAACAAATTTTTTTAAAAATACAAACTAAAAATAGAGAGGAAAATGCCAACTCTTGAACACGAAAGGACCCACCCTGCAATACAAACCCTGAATAATAATTTCCGTCCCGAACGTAGGAGGGGGACTCCGGGGCGCACTGCCGGAGCCGAGCGGGGTCAGGCGCCCCAGACAGGGCTGCAGGGAGGGCAGGAACTGAGCAGAAGGTCTTCCTGGGACTCGGCCCTCCTGGGGTGGGGGGCGTGCTGAGTCACAGCGAGAGGTACAGTGATGACAGGCTGGTGAGGAGGGGGAAGTCGGCTGGCTTCTGCGAACTGGGGCTTCCTGTGCCTCTCTGCCAGGCAGCAGTCTGGGCCAGTAGCGTCAGCAAAGGGTCCCAGGCGGCGGGGCGGAGCCTTGTGGCCCAGAGCTGGAAAAGCTGCCCAGGCCAGGGTGCACAGCGACCCGGGGCCCTGGGCGGGAAAGTGATGGTTTGGGAGGAAGAGGACGCAGAGAAGGACAGTGAGGGAAAGACGCCATCCTTCAAAGTCAGCTGAGCATCAGGAGGACGTGCCGCTTTCTGGCGAAGAGCGAGATGTCCCTGCCTGGCTCCCTCCAAAGGCCCCGAGGAGCGTTTCACAGGTCCTGCGGCTCGGGCCCCCCCAAACCTGCTGCGTCTCACAGGCTGTTCTGAGGTGCAGCCAGGATCGAAAACTGGTGCTCTAGAGAGGCAACAGTGCTTTGAAATATTTTTGTGACTTTTTGGGGTGCCGGGTGGCGTTTTAAAATGTCCCGCAGCAAAGTGAGAGTGTTGGCATGTATTATCTCAGTTAAATCAACTCGGTCCCCAGTGAGCCCCGATTTACAGACAGGGATGACTAACACCCCTGGAGTAGTTATTGTGCCCCAGACAACACCTCATTTCATCTCACACCAGCCCTGTGAAATAGCTGCTCCGGTGGTCCCCTCTTCCCAGATGCAACTGCGGCCCAGAGCAGTTAAGGAGCCCTCGCAGGCTCAGCCAGCTGATACACCGCAGGGCAGAGCCCAGCCTGCGTCACGCGGTCCAGGCCCTCCCCTCAGCCTGTCTTCTGTCGGAGGGAGGGACAGGGCCAGCCTCTGAGCCCTCAGTCAAGACTCTATCTAGACCCGCCTGGGAGAAGCAACCTGCAGTGATGCTTAATGCCAGCGGTGGATGTCCCCAAGACCCAAACTCCTTTGCTGCAGGAGAACGCGGCTCTGGAAAGCTCCAGTATGAATGGAGTTGGCAATTTGAAAGCTGAAGAGTCTGGAGGAGCCCTGCGGCAGGCAGGCTCTATTCCGGGCGTGCACCTGCCTCCTCCCCTCCTTCCCGCCCCCACTCCCATCCCGGCTCCCCTCCACCTCCCCTTCCTCTTCCTGCCTTCCTTCATGCCTCAACCTCCTTGACCCAAAAAGTCTGTTGTCTTTTCACTATAAAAGTAATGCATTTGTGTAAGAATAAGTTAAGGTAACACAGAAGTACATAAAATGATAACTTCCCTCCCCTCTGTCCATGGCACAGCGTCCTGCGGTGTACAGTTTGCTGTGGGTCCACCCAGACCTGGTGTGTGCTTGTGCAAACACGTATGCTCATCTGTAAGCATTTTTGCTTTGGCCTGTCTGCAAAAATGAAATCGTAGTTTACATGTTACACGACAACCTCATTTTTTCCCCTTAAAAAATATACCATGGATTTCTTTTCAAAGCAATATATAGAGAGATCTTCCTCATTCCTGTTCAGAGATTTATTAGAATTCGAAAATATCAATTCCTATCATTTATTTTCATCCCCCTACTAACGGACATTCCGTCACTTCTACGTTTTTGCTACTACAAAAAAAATGCTGTCGTGAACATCTTTGTGCATAGCTTGATATTCTTGTGCTGTTGCTTCTGTAAGAGGTTGATGGAAGTCAGATTAGACAGGTCATAGGATGTGAGCATTTAAAATTCTGACAGTGAGGATGCTGATGCTAGCCGCTTTTAGGCTTTGTTTCGATGTGCCAGGCATTCTAAGAACATGATGTTCGTTATCTTATTTAGCCTTCTCAACGACCCCGAGGATAGATTCTATTATTATCATATATATTCATGCAACAAAACTGAGGCCCAGAGAGGCCAGGTCCCTGCCCCCATGTAACACAGCTAGCGAATGGACTGTCCTCCCAGAAGGCAGTGCCAGTTTTACCACGGACAGCAGGGCCCACTGCCTCATGCCCTCCCCAGCACAGGGTGTGACTGTCTCTGGAAGAACTGAAAATCCGAAGGTGTCTCTTTCCTGGTTTCCTTTCTCACCCCTGAGATTGAACATTTGGGGCCACCACCCTGTCCCCAACTATCGTCTCTCCCTCCCTCTTGCACCAGAGGCTGCCCCAGGCTTCCCCTTGCAGCCGGTCCTCCACGGAGGCCCTGCGATGGATCTCTCCGCATTGCCTCGAGGACAGAATCCTGACTCCCTGGTCTGAGGCTGCAGGACCTTCCTTGCCCACATCCCTGCCCGCTGTCAAAGTCGGCATCCTTTCTCCGGCCTTCCTGTTGGTTTCTCCAAACTGTGACCATGCGCTTCCAGATCCCTGCGCCTGTTCACGGGCCATTGTCTCTTTCTGGAAGGCCTTTCTGTTAGGTCTGGAGCCGAGAGGGAGACACAGGAAGCCTCATGTGTAGCAAAATGCTGTTTATTTGAGCATCTGGGTGCAGATGGGTGGAAGCCAAAGAGCCTCCCCCACCAGGGAGGTGAACGCCTTGAGTTTTATAGGGTTTTCCGGGGGCAGTGAGCAACACCTGCAGAGACAGGGGATGGGGGTAGCTTCGTCCTTATCAGGGGGGATAGGAATGCCGGTGTCGTTGCAGCTGTCTGTGGTCAGAGTTAGATTTAAAACCTCTGGACTCTTCAGACTCCTGCGGCTTCTGTTTCACAGGCTTTATGATCACTATGTAAGTTTTACTTTTTGGGTTTCCACCAGGAATAAACCTAACACTTTCCATCTTTGATTTGCTTGGAAAACTCCTACTCATACTTCAAAACCCAGTTAAAACGGCTGCTCTGGAAGTCAGGATGAAACCAAGGAGAACATCAAAAATTTTAATAATGACAGTGAAATTGCAAGTGACATTGATTTGTTTTATCCTTTTTTATGCTTTCTAAATGCTTTGCAATGAGTAGCTATTACTTTAATGATTAGAAAAAATAAAGTAACTTTAATTTTTTAACATCTTTCCATTGAAATATCTTATGCTTTATGAAGTAGTGCCTTAGGGCCCTGACCTAGATAATTCTAAATTAGTCTCTGAGAGGAACCTAGGCCTGCCTCTTGTTTCATATTTGAGTCAAAATACGCACCTTTTTGCTCCGAGGAAATTTCCTGAGAATGCCTGGCACATAGTTGACCCTCAGTGGGTGGGTTGCTGGATGCATTAATTAATTAACAAAGAAGTCAAGCAGGCACACAGTGCGGCTGACTTCTAAAGCCATAAGCTCCTCACGCATCCAAAAGAAGACGCCTTCCTCATCCCCACTTCTAAGGAAACTATGGGTGAGCACAGCCAATAGCAGGTCCTCAGTGATCATTTCAGGCGCCCTCTCGTCTTTAGTGGCTGAGAGCAGATGTTCACACATCTGGCTCAGCAATGGGCCTGTGTCTTATTCCCAATGCTGGAGGCCCAATTTGAGAGCATGGGGTGGAGGAGAGGGGCTCACTCTGCTCTGTTCCATGATGCAAAATTCTGGGGTGTTTTGTTTGTTTGTTTGAGACAGAGTCTGGCTCTGTTGCCCAGGCTAGAGTGCCATGGCGTCAGCCTAACTCACAGCAACCTCAAACTCCTGGGCTCAAGCGATCCTCCTGCCTCACAGCCTCCCAAGTAGCTGGGACTAAAGGCACGCGCCACCATGCCCGGCTAATTTTTTCTATATATTTTTAGTTGTCCAGCTAATTTCTTTCTATTTTTAGTAGAGACGGGGTCTCGCTCTTGCTCAGGCTGGTTTCGAACTCCTGACCTCGAGCGATCCTCCTGTCTTGGCCTCCCAGAGTGCCAGGATTACAGGCGTGAGCCACCACGCCGGGCCCACGATGCAAAATTCTGATCCCTCTGACCTCTCTGCGGGA
>CAUYRT010071936.1:0-13569 GCA_963574885.1 Lepilemur ruficaudatus
TCATGAGAAGCAATAACTCTATTTTAAACTATAAGTGGAAAATAACGCTATTATATTGCATTATGGAGCGTCTGCTCAAATTACTGTTTTTTAGAAATTGAACGTACTCTGAGACTCTTTCTGTCTCTTCATAGTGGCTGTTGTTTTGATCCTGGCAAAGTGCTACAGGCTTTCATCTTACCCATTTTAAATCTGCTTGGGAAACACTTTGTACCTAGTGTCTTGAGTCTAGTTTAATTGCACTGAAATTGCCAGACTGGGTGGGTGATCAATGGGCTGCCACTATTCAGTTTCTTACGGACTCTGATAGAAGGACTTTAATTTGCTTGCCAGTTCCTCTCTGACTCTTGCCTTTGGCCACAATGGGGATTAATAACAAAGGGGAACATCCTAAGCCTTCTTTATATGATGAATTTAGTGTGCACAGGTGACATTCTAAGAACTAAAAATGAGAATTTTTTCTTAAAAATATGTCTGTCTAAGGCCAAGGGGTCCTCCAATCCAGCACCTGTTTTTCCTCTCAGCTCATTTCATCACTAAGAAAGCATTTAAGATATAGGAAATGTCCTCGTAAGTTTGAATTACTTGTAGTTTCCATTTTTAAACTCAAGTGGTCATTGAGACGTTATCCAGTTCCACTGGACCATGAACTGATGGTTCAAATGATCTTTAATATTCATACATGACATTGCAATTGCTATGGGACCCTTCTTTACATTGCTCAAATATTTCAGTTATATATTAATTTGTTCTCAAAACTTTCCTATAAAGGGCATCACAGTTAGGTATGTTTCTCATTTAAAGTTGAAGAAATCAAGAAACAAAGCATTAAACAACTCACAAGAGTTCCTACCATAGGTAAGAAACAGCAGTGATGAACCCTAAGGCAGGGCTGTTCTCACTTGCTGACCTACCATTCACTTTACTTAATACCTTAAGATGGTTTCACCCTCTTTTGTGGCTCAGACTTTTGACTATGCCAAACAGTGTAACAGTACATACTACGTATAGTAATTAATAACATGGCGTCTGGCACTAGACTACCTAGGTTAAAATCCTAGTCCTGCTATTTAGTGTCTCTGAGAGTTAAGATAACTTATGTCTCCATGTCTCAGTTTCTCACTTTCTGCTCCATCAAATTAAAATAACAACCTATCTACTTGTAAGTGTATTGTGAAGAGTTAATATACATCAAAGAACAAAATTTCAACAAATTGAGTTTAAAGATATAATTGGCTTTTACTAGTGATGCATGAATCGGGCAGCATCCCAGCTATAAAAATAAAAAGTCACTCTGATGAGCTGCGCAGAGGAAATGGGCTTTACAGGCAGAAAAAGGCTGAAAAAAGCAGGAACAGGAAACAAAAAGTGAGTTGATCATTACAAAGTTACCTTCCTTATAGGGTTAATACAGAGGTCTCAGGTAAACTTATGCAGACAAGGTAAACTGGGCCCCTTCTGGTTGACTGCCATGCATCTCCTGTTTTATGGAAAATTGGCCTGTTTTAAAGTTCGGTTTGATTATGTGGCACCTAGCACAAGTGACTCCATTGACATGGTCTGTTGGGGCCTAGTGCAGGAGTTCAGTCCTAAACAGTGGCCTTCCGTAAGTTTTGTTTAACATACATATAAGGTCCATACATGATGCATATAAGGTCTTTAAACAGTGCCTGATGCATAATAGGCTTATTTTTCTGATATAGCTAGCTTTGTCATGAGGATCATCAGGCATATTATTTAATATCAGTAATATCATAGGTTAAGTGATTTAATAACTTTCTGGTCCTTATTGAATTTCCAGCCAGTTTTCAGAAATTGGATTTCCCATTATTGGGAGATAAATACTGGAGGACTCAGGTCTTTGATCATCTCAGCCATGCTTAAGTAACCTAGGTATCACCTGAGTTCACACTGCCTTTGAGTTGTAAATACAATTAGAAAGGCTATTCCTTATCCCAAGTGCTACGTGAAGTCCAATGACTTCTGCTAATTCTCACTGACAGCTATGGCTCCAAATTTCTAATTAGTATGTCTCAGTTGCTATAGCTATTTTCTTCTTTCTGTTCTATACCAACACAAATATAGGACTCAGCCCAATTTCCTTGATTACTCCTTCTCCAAATCACTTGCTATAGTTTAAATATTTGATCCCCTCCCCACCCCCAAAAAACTCACATTGAAATGTAGTCACCACTGGCATAATTGAGAGGTGAGGCCTTTAAAAGATGATTGGGTCATGAGGGCCAATTCTTGGGTTAATGGATTAATGGGTGAATGGGTTATCGTGTGAATGGGACTGGTGGCTTTATAGGAAGAGAAAGAGAGATCCGAGCTAGCATGTTCAGCCTCCTTGCCATGTGACGCCCTGTACCACTGGGGACTCCACATAGAGTCCCCCACCAGCAAGAAGGCTATCACTAGATGTGGCCCCTCAACCTTGGATTTTCCAGCCTCTATAACTGTAAGAAATAAATTCCCTTTCTTCATAAATTACTCAGTTTCAGTTATTCTGCTATAAGCAACAAAAAATGTACAAGATACCACTCAACCAAGGCATGCTTGTGTAGCAGCCTTAAATGGAGGTTTGGGCTCATAGTGGTAGGTTCAATATTATTCTGTTCACACTTTATCCTCAGTGAACCATATTCTCCGGGGTTTACATAGAGCAACACAAACAATGTGAACATGAATATTAGTCATGTATATTCTTGAATTTGCATTACTGACCACACCAAAGCTGGATTTTCCCACTTCCTTCAGAGTCTGCAAGACTCCTGCCACATGGTTTGGCAGCCTCCCCCAACAACACAGATACCTTGATCTACCTCCCCTCCTTTCCCCGCTTTTTGCTCACCTACAACCCCAAATCTCATTCATTTCTTATTAAGAATGATATATCTTTGGAAATCACCTTCCCCTTGACAAAGAAGTTTATCAAGGTGTTTTTCTAAGCAAGGCAGTTCCCTTCACAATAGGAATTCTGATGTCAGTTAACAAAATATTATTTTCTCACGGTCACATTTATATAATGAGTTTTTATCACTACAGAAATTCAGATTCAAATATATACTTGGTTAATGTAACCTATATCACAAATATTTATTGAGCCTTCCATAGAGGTTTTCAGGGAATTCAGAGGTCTCAGTCATGGTCTCAATCATGGATCCTACCCTGAAGAAAATAAGCTCTTTTTAGCCAGTACAAATACAAGGTCAAATGGGTAAATACTGTCTGTCAAGATAAAGTACTATGAGAGTTTAGATTTAGACAATATCTATTTAAAGGCCCTAGGTAGGGGCTGGGCACGGTGACTGCTAGCTCTTTGGGAGGCCAATATGGGAGGATCACTTGAGGCCAGGAGTTCAAGACCAGCCTGAGCAACACAGCAAAACCTTGTCTCTACAAAAAATAGAAAAATTAGCTGGGCATGGTAGTGCATGCCTTTAGTCCCAGCTAATTGGGAGGCTGAGGCGGGAGGATCACTTGAGCCCAGGAGTTTGAGGTTGCAGTGAGGTATGATGATGCCACTGCACTCTACCACAGGCAATAGAGTAAGACCCTGTTTCAAAAAAAAAAAAGTATGGAGAAGCCCTAGGAAAATGTTTTATGTTTTCAAGAATTGCTAATTCCATATTAAATTTTGAAATGGCTGGTTGTAAGTCAGTGAAACCAGACAAACTATGTAGCAATACAAGGGAGAGCAGTAAAGGCCATGTGTCTTTCAGGAACATTATAGATTGTTATAACTTTGAACTTTATACTGATAGTAATAACAGATGGTTTGTAAAGAATTAAGGTTTTACCATATATAAATTTCATGAAATTCCTAGGCCACACTAAACATGTAAATAGTGCAAAATAATGATGACTGTTTAAGCAAAATGTAGATATCAAGAAAAAAGGCAATATACATGCAAGGAACTTGTTAACATATGAAATGAGAGAAATTATTAAACATAAAAATGTATGATTAAGTTTTATATTTGATTAGGTAACTTGATTTTTCATTATTTGGCAGAAAAATGATCAAAATGAAATGATTCTGCTAAATTAAGAGGACACCATTAGGGAAAAACAACTCTCTCTGTAATCAGCTTTAAGTAGAGAACAATGGTCTGTGATTATAGGGCAGAAAAGTGGAGCCATGTGAAGCACTACTAAAGCAAATTAGGTCATTAATCTTCTGACTGTTGAAACAAACAACATATCTAAGTGAGTTATCTGTCTAACGTGGTATCACTAATGGTGATGGTTCTAGGCAGATGTCAGAAGAAAGACTTAGATCTTGAATTCATTTTTTTCTCATGTTATCAGCTGTTGGCTTTTAGGATCTCATTTTAGATGCAGAATATCTCAGCAGGGTTTTGGAGGTAAATTTTTCACTAAGAACAGGCATCTCTTCTACTATAACAACTCTATCAGGTGGCTAATCAGCATAAATGGTTTCAACATTAAATTAGCGTTTATTAAATGCCCACTCTATAATAGCACTGTTCTAGGGGTTGGTTGGACTTTAGGGGACCAGATGGTCCCTACCTTTCTAAAGCTCATTGTTTAGCAAAGAGGAGCCCACTTTCTTACTAAGCAGCCTTAGTAAGATAACTCTGAATACTGTATTAAATTTTTTTCATTTATTAAACTAAAGTTTGGCCCCTTAAAACTTTTATCCAAGTTATGCCTTCTGGAATCATGTAGACTAAATTGAAACTGTCTTAAACCTTATCCTACAGGCAAAGAAGCTTTTGAAAGATTGCTTCATCAAAGTCACTAAAAAAAAAAAAGTTAATGGGACACAGCCAAATATAGGATCCTCCAGCCTACCCTTAGCAAATTCATTCTTAGTTGACATCATTTTCCACATACTGAAGAAAATTTATGCAAAAAATGTTCACTGGTGTTAAAAAGTACTGAAATATGTAACAGTAAAAGAAAGGTTAGGAAAGACGGCACATGCACGAAAAAAAGGGTAACCATGTGAGGCAATGGATATGTTAATTTGCTTGACTATAATAATCACTTCACTATGTATATCAGAACATCATGTTGTATACTTTAAATTTACACATAGATACAGTAATAAAAAAGATGACACATTTGCTTCATGCAATATTATGCAAATATTTTCTTGTATTTAACTAATGTTTACATAAGAGTATGTAATAATATGTCTCTATAGAGACAGACTAATGGCATATTGAACACATAAGTTTATCTGCATTCCCTCCCAAAATCCCACTACAAAACCAGTAATTTTTAGAGTCATAAAACTAAAAGGACAAAGAATATGCAACAGAAGGCCACAGACAAAAGATGATAAAAATAAAATTTTGGATTTGAAAAGTAATCAATTTAACAGAACAAAATAAAATGTGTCTGAGGAAGCCAAAATGTTAGTTGATTACACTTTATAATCCCAGAAAAGCTCAGAAACTGGATGGGGTAATAATGGTGGAATACATGCATGTTCTCACATGTAAGTGGGACCTAAGCTGTGGGCACACACAGTCGTACAGAGTGAAGTAATAGACATTGGAAATTCCAAAGTTGGGATGGGAGGGTGAGGAATGAAAAATTACTCACTGGGTACAATGTACAGTATTTGGGTGATGTGTACACTAAAAGCCCAGACCTCACCACTATACAATATATCCATGTAACAAAACTGTACTTGCCCACCCTAAAAATATTAAAATTTTAAAAATGCTTAGAAGAAAAATATTTTTTAAAAATAAGGGTAGGTGGTATAGGGGAGACTGAAAACAGAAGGATTAGTTGGAATCTGTATATATATATATGTATACACACATACATGCTTACTTCTATTTATATTTTAAAAGATGGAAGGATAAACCAAAATATAAACAAGTAGAGAAGTGCCTTGAAAATTCTGAAGAGAAATATTTCCCACCTAGACTTCTATGCCTAGAAACTATGAAAAAGAGTGAAGGTAAAATATGGACATTTTCAGATGTATAAAGTCTCAAAATTTTAACTTCCATGAAGTATTTCTCAGGAAGCTACAGGATGTGTTACACCAAAACAAGGGAATAAACCTAGAAATAGGAAAACATGAAACCCAGAGAAAAAGGGCATCCAGTATGAGGAAAAGGTGACGACAATCCCTAGGTGACTATGACGGGAAGGAGTCCCAGGAAGCCAGTTGAGCAGCAGGCTCAGAGAGAAACTCATCCACATGGAGGCTGAGGTCAGACACATCAACAAGAAAACAATGAAACTGAGGGATTGGTTTATGTGTTAGAATGAGTCGATAAACAATTTACTTAACGATGAGTACATTAAAAACTAAGCAAATTAAAAAGGTCTCAACAGCAAACAAAGTTTTATAAGAAAGGAAATATGATCATAGTATACTGAAGAGCTGGGCTGGAAATAATATTTATGTAATCATTATAATAATATAGACACTAAATACTTATTTAACAAAAAGTTGTAACATAATATGGGAGAAAACAAAGTGTGTGTGGATATGTGTATAACTGGGGAAGGGGGAGGGGAAGGGTGGGGGGCAGTTCTGTTATTTATAAATTCACAAGTAAATTCCAAAAGAAACAGCTTAAATAGTCAAACGTAGTTACTTCTGGGATTGGAAGGGGTAGGGCAAGTTACTGCTAATTTTCATTATAAGCCTTGAAAAATTATTTGATAAAACCTTTTTAAAACAAATGGTATCTGTACCTCTTGATTTAATAAAAATTATATAAAAGACCCAAAAATAAGGGCAAGAAATATGTACACATGTAAATAAAGTTTATATTTACATTATTTGTTCTGTTAGCATTTTCTGGGTGATTCAAACTGTCTTTGATGAACATATACTACTAATATAACAAAAAATTAAATAAAAAGAAATCAAATTAGGCATAACTTCTTCTTTGAATCCCTGATGTCTCCTCATATTTAACACATTTTTTTCTACATACACAAATCGGTAGAGTACTTCAATATCTTTTTCAGAATTCTTCTAGGAATTGCAATTAAATTTATTATTCCATTCCTAGGAAATATATTCTCCCACCCACCCCACATCCAACACACACACACACAGCCCTCCCTACCTTTGTCAATTGAAACAAGTTTTCATCCATCTCTGTATGCTGTTCATCTTCATCCTGCGTGGTCCTTCAAAGATCACAAACAATCAGCCTGTGACTATAACCACAAGTCCTTTCAGTACCCTGGAATTGAGTCTAATTAAGACTGAACATTTGAACGTAAAACAGTTCAGCACTCTCTTACTTATCTTTTCACAGTAGTCTGAAGTTTACTCTCTATTTTCCACTCTGAAGATTCACCTTTTCATTAGAAGTAAAAATTAGAAAAATATTTATGTATTTTCACTATGTATTATTTATGTATTTCACTATGATTAAATATTTAAATTTGTACAAGGTTTGAATTTTTTCTCTTCAAATTTAGTTGAGATTATTAGCAAAAGTTTGTTCATAAAGAGAGGAAATTTCATTTTTAACGTTTGTTTATCTAAGCCCTTAAAATATCAAGTATACCTTTATACTGTCTTTCACATACACCACTTTATCTCGCCAACCACCACCTTCTGAGCTTAGATTGTCATCAATGGCTCCTCTGGATCAATGAAATAGCTTTACCTGGATGCCAAGATTTCCCTCTCTAATTATCTGGATTTGAAGCCCTACTCCAAATGGCTTTATATTTTCTACCTTCTGTGTCTTCCTTATGATGCTTAAATTGCTCTTATGCTTGGAAACCTCTTCCCCACTCCAGTAATCTGTTAGTCAAGGTATTGGACTGTTTTTCATTGTTTAACTCAAATTCCAACACCATGAACCGTACTCAACTCTTAAACTTGACATTATTCTCACTCTTTTGCTATCTTCCCTCTAAAACATTTTTTGCACCTCTATTATTGTTCCTATATGAACCTGTTTCAAGTTACATATCATTATGGGGCCACCCAAAACACCTAGTATAGTAGTTTACACATAGTAGTGGCATAAATATTGAATTAAATCTTAGCTCAGGTGGCACAATATCAAATACCAAAAGTGCTACCTTCAAGAAGACTGCTGCTATAGTAACTCATCTTTCCACAAAAATTTCTTTTGTTTTTGAAAACATTTACCTTATAGGCATTTGGCAACAGTTTAAATTTCAAGATCCTACTTATTTAGTTTAGAGAGAATATTAGTTCATGTAGGCACATTTATCTTATTTTCTATGGTTTCTTTTTGCTTCATATTGGAAACCTATTTTCCTGATATCTAGATGAAAGAAAATTAATCTGTCCATTGAGGTGAATAATGCCTTAGATAAAGGACAAGACAGTGCCTGGATAACTGTAAAATTCCATTGTTACACTCCATTTCCTCATAGAACACTAAAGGGAAATGAATAAAAATTAGCTCAAAAGGGCTCTAACTATCACATTTTTTTTTTGCCATTTAATAAAAACATGTAAAATGGAGAGCAAGCCATTCTTTGAATTTCAGGTTATTTTTGCCAGATTAACCAGAGCTCTATCACCAAAGTATTGATGAACAAAAAACAAGGTTTAGAACCAGGATTGCTACTAATAATCCTGTAATCAAATTTTTAAAGCTGAGCCTCCTTAAGGCTCCAGTGGAAAGGGCCTGTTTTCACTTTATGAATTGCTACAAAGATGCAACATTTAAATGTAGATTTAAACTCTTAAAAATGTTGCACAAACACTTTTTAACAAATAAAATTTTAATAACAAGTTTCCTATAAAAGCTTAATTAAACTTAAAGTGTAGCTAAATTGTATTCTTTTCATATCCTCAAATAACAAACTGCAATATCTATAGTATTAGGATTGGTATAACATATTCAGAGCATACTTAACATACATAATTAATACATTCTATATCAATCAGGGTTCTCCAGAAAAATAGAACTAAAAGGATATATATGTGTTTTATATCCATATATTTATATAGCTCACATATAGAACTGTTGCATATAGCCTCTTGATAGAGGAGAAATAGATAGATAGATAGATAGGTAGATAGATAGATAGATAGATAGATAGATAGATAGACAGATAGATAGATGAGAAATTTATTTTAAGGAGTTGGCTCACATGATTATGGGGGCTGGAAGTCTAAAATCCAAAGGGTATTGTGGCCTCCTCAGGCAAGAGTTGAAGTCTTAGTCTTGAGTCTGAAATCTGCAGGGCAGGCCAGCAGGCTGCAAACACAGCAGGATTTCTACGTTACAGTCCTGAGGCAGAATTCCTTCTTCTCCAGGAAATCTTAGTTTTTCCTCTTAAGACCTTTAACTGCTTCACTTAAAGTCAACTGACTGTGAATATTAATCACATCTACAAAATACCTTCACAGAAACATCTAGACTAGTGTTTGACCAAACAACTAGGCACCATAGCCTAGCCAAGTTGACACATAAAATTAGCTATCACACATTTAGTCAGCAAATACTTATTGAGCACCTCCCAAGGCCCTGGTACTACTTCAGACACAGACCTTACCCTCAAGGCCATAATGTTATCATGTGGAAGACAAACAAGTAAATCAACAACTACATGCCTGTGTGAAAAGTGCTATGCTAAGGTGCCAAGGAGGCCAAATAAAAGGCATCAAATTCAGCCACAGTAGTTGCAAACACCATTTGGAGAAAGGTAATTATTGGACCAAGATTTGAAGGATGAGTAAGAGCTACTGAGCTAGAAGGAGAAAGAGGGATAAAGTCAAATGCAAAAATGATCTGCATGAAAAAAGACACAGGTGCATTTGGTTTGTCTGGAGCAAAGGATGAGGGTGCTGCCAAGGCAGAAAATTGAGCTGAATAAGGTATCAGATGCCAGAACACAAAGGGCTTTATTTGCCAAGCCATGGCATCTGAACCAAATCCTGAGGCCTATGAGAATTCATCTAAAAGGAGTTATAAAATCAAACTGGCATATCAAAAAGATAACCTTGACTGCCAGGCTAAGACTGCAGAATTGGGAGAATGAGGGCAACTCAAAGCACTCACCAGTTTGGAGAGTGACAGAAGATAGTTGAAAAATTGTGAAGACCCACAGCAGTGGAGTGAATCGAAGCAGACAGAAACGAAGACTTTAGGAAGTGGAATCAGTAGGATGTAGTGACTAATTGAGAGAGAGAGAGGCATATTTGGTGACTCTGGGTTTTGGATAAATAAGAGCATGATGGTGTCACATCATAAATCTTGGTTAGAGAGATTAAGCATGATGAAAAAGGAAGAATAAGGTGAAAGGAAGAAAGAACAAAGAAAACCACAACAACTATTTTGACATTTTTCTACATCAATAACAGATGGTGAAAATGATTTCATAGCTTTCTCCCTAATCTTCTAAAGTTCCTCATACATGGCTAAACCACGCTCTGTATAGAACATAACAGGTTGCCTAATAACAAAAGTAAATCTTGAGGGTAAATTTAGTACTTAAGAATTTACTGGCAACAGAAGTTACTCTGCTAAGGTTATTTTTGCCACCTCAAAAAATCTTCAAAACACTCCAAAATTATGAATGGATTGGATGATAAACAGGGCAATAGATAGCTTCCTGCTCATAACTTGAAAACAAACATTTCCTCTGATGATTAATAAAAACAATGTATAATAAAATATCAGAAATATGTATGATTTTAAAGAAACATAGTGATAACTATTCACAAATTGAATTAATGTGTTCATTCAGACACATTAGAATTAGAATCAAAGCAGAATAAGGAAGTTCTACATGGGTAGGGGACTCTTAAGCATTACTCAAGGACAAGGTGCCCAGTGAAAATGAAATCTGGTCTTCCTGGCATCTATATTCCTACTACTAAGATGTGTAAATCAGGCTATTAAAATCTGATTCAATTAAAAATTCAAATTAAAACTCCTTTTTTTCTTGATAGCAGACACTTTTTAAGTCACATGCTTAAAATTTGGCTTCTGGAGTACATATCAAATTTTAGTCCCATACCTATCTTTTCTTCTGACCAGAACTCCACATTCCTCAAGCTCTCAGCTCTCCCTCAGAGAGCTGCTCCTGCCCTTAGTCTAGCCACATAATTCCTATAGCACCTGCCACATTCTTAAAAACTCAGCCTCCAGTTATGGTAGAAAACAATAGAAGACAGAGCAAATGAATGGAGAGAAAGAGTCCTGATGATATCATTTTAGCCCTTGGGCCAAACTATACTTGAAAGCCAGCCAGACTTCTGTACTTTTTATTTACATGAGATATTAAATTCCCTATTTTGCTTATGCCAGTTTGAGTTTCATTTTCTGGAGTTTACAATATAGAATCCTAACTGGTACGATGAATTATTACATAATGTATAGAGATCCACCATCTCTAAGCTATCCATGAGCTTGAAGCTCTTTACACAATGAATTGCTTCTGTTTTTTAAAAAAATCAACTGAAATACCAAAAACACAATACCAACATAGGACTTCAGTTAATAAAGAAATCAAGTCTAGCCATCAAGTCTATTAAAGTCTGCAAATAGCCAAGTGAAAAAAAACACATTCCTCCAAGACTATAAAAGACCTTATGGTCTTTTTTTTAAACTGTGAAGTAGAACTAGAGAAAGCTTTTATCTGTTTCATTTGCCAAGTTAGACGAAATTGAGATGAGTTTAATTTTTTTTTATTTTAATTCATGTGGTGGCTACTGCAGTTTAGTTTGTACCAAATATGTCTATGAGAAATCCTTGAAGTTGATTATCAGCATATGATACTGTAATTGAAGATGGTAATTGAAAATCTCAGCATGGAATCCTGGAGAGTGGCTAGGAGATTGTGAGTATACCCTCAAAACGCCTCTCAGGCAATTATAAAAGCAAACATTTCTGAAAGTCAAGAAAACCACATTTCCCCCTGCCTAGCACCCAGGACATTCTTTTTTTCTTTGTTTTACTTTAAGAAAACGAGTCCAATGTCTCATTATTGAGTAACTAAAGCATTCATAAATGACAGAGTAGATGTTCTGTAAAAGTGCAATGAAATAAAGTGAAATTTAGCTTAATTATACATTAAAATGTGCTTATGAATGCACAGTTCAAAAACAAATTATGTATGGAATTGAGTTATGTTACTGCTTTGATGTCAAAACCAAAATGTCTCATAGAGTCTACATGCAAAGAGTTGTTAGTAAATACAGAAAAAAAAGACAAGCTTGATTATTTTTTACAATAATTTTATTTTAAAATTTTCATAAAAAATTTTGTCTGATGGCAATTATCTGTTTCCTCCTTTCCTAAAACTCACTTAAATCTATGACTACATAAATTTGATTGTCATGATTTTAAATCAAAATTCTGTAAACTTTGGGAAACAGGAAGTCTTTACATATCCCTACACAATTCTGCACATAATAAAAAATAATATAAATAATGAAGTCATCTTAAAATTGTATACCATGTATAATCCACCTTATTAGGATAGGGACAGAAAGAATTTAGAGGTATCTCTAGCAGAAATAATGTGCCTATATAAACTTTATTAGTTACGGTGTCAGGAGACATGACATTTGAACCATGTTATAACAGATCCTCAAGCAGAAATGATGGTTAAGTGCATTCACCACAGAAGGATCGTAATGTTAGTCTAATCTCTCCCACCAATTAAGTGTCCCTCTTTTGCACAGCAACCATAGACTGCAATTTGAATTTGTGCCTTAGAAAAATGGCCATATATTACATGACATCAACTTTTCAGGAGGCTCACAAATGGTTGAGTCCGGGAATGATTGACAAGGTTGATAACACTGATAACCTCCCTCAAACCCTTATACAACACTCCAGTCTCAAATGACATTAGTATTCAATAGCTCATCATATCTTCATGACTGGTCTTGGTTCTCCTTCAATGCCATGAAGAAAGGGGAAAAAAGGTGATAATTCTACCTCTCAGTAAAGTGTACTCTGTTACACATGTATGTGATATATATATATATATTTATATAATGTTTCACAGGTAATATTCGACAATTTCACAGGTAATATTTCACAGGTAATATTTCATTTCACAGGTAATATTCGACGTTAAACAGCTACAAAATTAGTGTATTATTGGAGAAATTTGATCAATGCCCATCAGGATAGCTCCCTCCTGAGGTCAGAATTCCTCTTTCATTTTATGATTTCATTTTTCCTTATTGGCCTTGTACATTAAAATGTTTTTGCCTCAGTGACAGTGAGAGGGATCTTGAGTTTTTAGTCATCATTTAAAGAGGCAGTAGTGAAAGAGAGATTACCAGTTTAATCCTTCCTTCCAAATAAATGTTATGTGGAGATCTGTTGTGACAGAGTTGGAAGGACAAGAGCGACACCCACCTCGCCTCCCCTCAATTCCCAGAGCAGCCATTGAGGAATTGCAGGGCTTCTGGAAGCTGCTAGAAATCACTGATGAAAGCACAGTAAACGGGGAGAACAAAAGACCTGGGTTAGGGATTGTACAAATGCAGCCCCACAGGCCAAATCTTCCCTGCCTGTTTGTTTTGTTTGACTCGCACCATTTTTGCTTTTGTTTTTATTTGTTGCCAGCATTTTATTTTATTTTATTTATTTTTGAGAG
>CAUYRT010071937.1:0-13581 GCA_963574885.1 Lepilemur ruficaudatus
CAATCTCACTGGGGTTGGGTATATCTCATTTTGGTTTTGATTTGCATTTCCCTAATGATTAGAGATGTTGAGCATTTTTTAAATATGTTTGCTGGCCATTCTGTTTTCTTTTGAAAAGTTTCTGTTCATGTCCTTTGCCCACTTTTTGATAGGGTTGTTTGAGTAAAGTTTGCAAATTTTAAATATGCAATGTATTGACAAATGTACATGACAAATATTAGTCATGTAACCACCAACAAACTAATGATATAAAAAGTATCCATCCCTTATAAAGGTTCATTGTACGCTTTTGCATTCAATTATTACCCCCTACCCATTGACCCCTCATAACCACTGATTGGCTCTCTATCACTGTAGTTGCATTTTCTATAATTTTGTATAAATAGAAGAATAAATTAATTTCTATTTGTTTTACTTAGCATGATGCTTTTGAGATTTGTCTATATTTTTGTATCTATGGCTTGGTGTTTTTCAATGCTGAATAGTACAGTCATCCCTAGGTATCTGTGGGGTATTGGTTTCAGGATACCTCTCTTACTGTCCCCCTCTCACCCCCTCAGGATTGGATGTTCAAGTTTTCTATATAAAATGGTGTAGTATTTGCAAATAACCTACATGCATCCTCCCATCTACTTTAAATCATCTCTAGATTACTTGTAATACCTAATACAATGCCTACACATCACTTTATTCACAGGGATTCAATGTAGTATTTGGCACACAGCAGATTCAAGTTTTGCTTTTTGAAATTTTGTGAAATTTTTTTTTCTGAATGTTTTCAATCCTCAGTTGGTTGGATCCACAGATGTGGAACCCATAGATACAGAGGCCTGACTATATTTTATTGTATGTATTTATAAAAATATATTTATTCATTTTCCACTTGATGGAAATTTGGGTTGCTTACAGTTTTTGTCTGTTATGAATAAATCTGCTATGAACATTCAGTAGAGGTCTTTGCATAACATTTGTTTAACTCTTCTTGGGTAAATAAGAGTGGAATCACTGGATCATATGGTAAGTGTATGTGTATAAAAAGGAGATAAACTGTTGCCTGAGAAGGCTGTATCATTTTGCATTTCCACTGCAATGTATGAGGGTTTCTGTTTTCCCATGTACTTTTTCAGTACTTGGTATTTATTGTCAATCCTTTTTTATTTTATCCACTCTGGTGGGTTCTGTGGTATCTAAATTTGGTTTTAATTTTTATATCCCTGAAGATTAATGATATTCAGCATCTTTCCAAGTGTTTATTTGACATTTGTACATCTTCTTGGTGAAATGTCTGTTCAAACATTTTACCCATTGTTAAAATTAGGTTGTCTTATTATTTTTAGTGGCAGTTCTTTGTGTATTCTGTATATAAGGTAGTATTTTGCAAATATTTTCTTTCAGTCTGTAGCTTCTATTTTTATTTTATTAATGATATCCTATGTATAGCAAAACAATTTAATTTTTATGTCATGTAGGTTATCAATATTTTATTTTACAATTTTTTTATCCTGTTCAACAAATTGTTGCATAACCCAAGATTACTAAGATTTTCTTTTGTGATCCATTTTGAGTTAATATTTGTGTACTATTGAAGGTAAAAGTTAAGGTTCAGTTTTTTCCCAGCATTTTTTGAAGTATTAATATAATTGGCAAATAAAATTGTATTAAGTTTAAAGTATACAACATAATTATATATATATATATTGTGAAATGTTTACTACAATAAAGTTAGTTAACACATCTATCATATAACCTAGTTACCATTTTTGTTTTGTTTTGCCTTCATTTTGTGGTAATAACATTTAAGAACTACATTTTTAGCAAATTTCAAGTATGCAAGAGAGTATTGTTAACTATATTCACCATGCTATATATTTGATCCCCAGAACTTAGTCATCTGATAACTGAAAGTTTGTACCCATTATCCAACTTTTCCCCGTCACCCCCATTCTCCAGTCTATGGGAAGCACACATTCTACTCTATTCCTAAGAGTTCGACTCTTTTAGATTCTATATATAAGTGAAATTGTACAGTATTTGTCTTTCTCTGCCTGACTTTTTAACTTAGCATAATGCCCTCAAGTTTCATCCGTGTTACTGCAAATGGTAAAATTTCCTTCTTTCTTATGGCTGAATTATATTCCTCCGTGTGTGTATGTGTGTGTGTGTGCACGTGTGTCACAATTTCTTTATTAATTCATCCATCAAGACACTTACAGTGTTTCTACATCATGACTTGTGAACAATGCTGCAATGAATATGGAAGTGCAGTCTCTTTGAGCTACTGATTTTGTTTCCTTCAGTTATATATCCAGAAGTGAAATTACTGAATCATATGGTAGTTCTATTTTTAAATTTTGAGGAACCACCATATTATTTTTCATAATGGCTACCAATTTACATTCCCACCAACAGTGGACAAGGTTTCTCCTTTTTCTGTATCTTCACCAACACTTGTTATCTCTTGTCTTTTTATTAATAGCCATTCTATCAGCTGTGAGGCAGTATCTCATTGTGGTTTTGATTTACATTTCCCTGATGATTAGTTTTGTTGAGCACATTTTCATATACCTAATGGCCATTTGCATGTTTTCTTGGAGAAATATAAATTCAGGTACATTGCCCATTTTTTTAATCAAATTACTTGGTTTTTTTCCTAGTGATTTGTATAAGTTCCTAATACATTTTGGATATTAACCTGATATCAGATATACAGTTTGCAAATATTTGCTCCCATTCTGCAGGTAGCCTTTTTATTTTGTTTATTATGTCCTTTGTTCTGCACCTTTTGAATTTGATGTAGCCCAACTTGTTTGTGCTTTTGTTGTCTGTACTTTTGGGGTCATATATATCCAAAAAATCATTACTGAGACCACTGTCAAGGAGATTTTCCCTAAGTTTTCATCTGGAAAGTTTATGGTTTTAGGTCTTATATTTAAGTCTTTGATCCATTTCAAGTTAATTCTTGTAATCAATGTAAGATACTAACATTCTTTTGCATGTGAATATCCAATTTTCCCAGCATCATTTATTAAAGAGACTATCATTTTCCCACTTTGTATTCTTGGTGCCCATGTCAAAAATTAGTTGACTGTATATGCATAGGTTTATTTCTGGGCTCTTAATTCTATTTCATGGGTCTATGTATCTATCTTATGCTAGTACCATATTGTTTTAATTACAGTAGCTTTGTAATATAGCTCAAAATCAGGAAGTGTGATGCTTCCAACTTGGTTTTTTTCTCATGATTGCTTTGGTTATTTGGGTTCTTTTGTGATTTCATATAAATTTTAGGAATTTTTTTCTATTTCTGTAAAAAATGCCACTGGAATTTTGATAGAGAGTAAATCTGTTGATTGATTTGGAAAGTGTGAACATTTTAACAATATGAATTTTTTCAATCCTTGAACACGGGGTATATTTCCATTTATTTGTGCCTTCAATTTATTTCATCAATGTTTTATAGTTTTTGGTGTACAAATCTTTCACTTATTTGATTATAGTTTTTCTGAGTATTTTATTCTTTTTATGCTATTGTCAATGGGATTGTTCTGTTGGGTTTTTTTTTTCGTGAATTTGTTGTTATTGTATAGAAATGCTACTGATTTTTGCATGTTAATTTTGTACCCTGAAACTTTACTGAATTCATTTATTTTAATTTTTTTTTCATGGATTCTTTAGGATTTTGTGCATATAAAATCATACCATCTGCAAACAGAGACAATTTAACTTCTTTCTTTTTGATTTGGATGTCTTATTATTATTATTAATTAATTAATTTATTTTTTGCCTACATCCACTGGCTAGGACTTGAATACAAGTGGCAAGAGTGGACATGCTTGTCTTGTAATACTGTCTTAAAGGAAAAGCTTTCAGCTTTTTGCTATTGAATATGATGCTACTCGTGGCCTTGTCATATATGGTTTTTATTGTATTAAAGTGTATTCCCTGCACACCTAATTTGTTGCTAGTTTTTATTATGAAAGGATGTTAAATTGTGCCACATGCTTTTCTGCATCTATCAAGATAATTATTAATCTGTCATTCTATTAATGTGGTGTATCACTTTTATTGATTTGTATATGTTGAACAATCCTTGCAGTATAGCCAAAGCAACCTTAAGCAGAAAGAACAAATTGGGAGGCATCAATTTACCAGACTTCAAGCTATACTGCAAGACCATAGTAACCAAAACAGCATAGTACTGGCACAAGAACAGAGACATAGATCGGTGGAACAGGACTGACAACCCAGATATAAAACCATCCTCATCTGAGGATCTGATCTTTTACAAAGCAGACAAAACATACACTTGGGGAAAAAATCCTTTTTCAATAAATGGTCTTGGGAAAATTGGATAGCCACATGTGGAAGACTGAAACAGCATCTGCACCTCTCACCTCTCACAAAAATCAACTCACAATGAATAACTGACTTAAACCTAAGGCATGAAACTATAAGAATTCTAGAAGAAAATGTTGGAAAAACTCTTACAGACGTTGGCCTAGGCAAATAATTTATGAAGAAGGCCTCAAAAGCATTCACAGCAACAACAAAAATAAATAAATTGGACCTGATCAAATTAAAAATCTTCTGCACAGCCAAAGAAACTATCATTAGAGCAAATAGCCTACAGAATGGGAGAAAATGTTTTCTTTCTAGCTATCTGATAAAGGGCTGATAATAAGAATTTATATACAACTTAAGAAAATCAATAAGAAAAAATCAAACAACCCCATCAATAAATGGGCAAGGGACATGAACAAAAACTTTTCAAAAGAAGACAGACTAATGGCCAGCAAAAATATAAAAAAGTGGTCTTTGTCTTTTAATAAGTGAAACAAAGAAAATTACAAAAAATGGGAAAAATTTATTTTTTTTAAATCTCTTTATATTGAATATGGTGTCAAAAACTTTTTTCTATTTTTTTTAATTTTAGTATATTTAGAGGGAACAAGTTAAATTCTGTTACATATATATATTGTATAGCGGTGGAATCTGGGCTTTTGTTATACCCATAACACAAGTAGTGTACATTGTACCCAATAGCTAATTTTCTATCCCTCACTCCCTCCTCCTATGTCCCCCTTGTTAGTCTCCAATGTCCATTATACCACTCTGTGTGCCCTATGTAGCCATAGTTTAGCTCCCACTTATAAGTGAAGATATGCAGCATTTATTTTTCTGTCTCTGAGTTACTTCACTCTGGATAATAGCCTCCATTTCCATCCATGTTGCTACAAAAGACTTTTCATTCCTTCATATATCTAAGTAGTACTCCATGGTAAATACATATCACATTTTCTTAATCCAGTCATCTGTTGATGGGCATTTATATGAATTTCATATCTTTATAATTGTGAATTGTGCCATAATAAACATATGAGTGCCTTTGATATAATGATTTCTTTTCCTCTGGGTAGATACCCAGTAATGGGATTGAGGATTGAATGGTAGATCTACTTTTAGTTCTTTCAGAAATCTCCATAGAGGTTGTTCTAATTTGCATTCCCACCAACAGTGCGTAAGTATTCCCTTTTCACTGTATCCATTCCAACATCTATTGTTTTGACTTTTTAATAAAGTCCATTCTAATTGGAGTAAAGTAGTATCTAATTGTAGTTTTAATTTGCATTTCTCTGATGATTAGTGATGAGCATTTTTTCATAGTTTTTTTGGCCATTTGTATATCTTATTTTAAAAAATGCCTATTCATGTCATTTGCCCACATTTTAATGGGGTTGTTTGTTTTTATCTTGCTGATTTGAGTTTCTTGTAGATTCTGTATTAGTCCTTTGTCAAACTCGTAGTTTGGTAATATTTTCTCCCATTCTAGAGGTTGTCTATTTACTCTATTGATTATTTCTTTTGTTGTGCAGAAGATTGTTTTAGTTTAAATCCCATTTGTCTATTTCTGTTTTTGTTGCATCTGCTCTTGGGGTCGTAGTCATAAATTCTTTGCTACCAATGTCCAGAAGAATTTTTTTCTACATTTTCTTTTAGGACTTTTATGGTGTCAGCTCTTACATTTAAGTCTTTAAATCATCTAGAGAGTTAATTTTTGTATATGGTGAGAAGTAGGAATCTAGTTTTATTCTTCTGCATATAGCTATCCAATTTCCCAGCAACATTTATTAACTTGTGTCCTTTCTCCAGTGTATGTTTTTGACTGCTTTGGTAAAAATTGGTTAGTTGTATGTATATGGTTTTATTTCTGGATTCTCTATTCTGTTCCACTGATCTTTATCTTCTGCTTTTATGCCAGTACCATTTTGTTTTGGTTATTATAACTTTGTAGTATAATTTGAAGTCAGATAATGTGATGCCTGCAGGTTTTTTCCTTTTGCTTTGGATTGCTTTGGTATTGGGGTTCTTTTTTTTTTTTTTTTTTTGTTCCATATGAATTTTAGAACTTTTTTTCTAATTCTTTGAAAAATGCTGTTGAAATTTTGATAGGAATTGAATTGAATCTGTAGGTTGCTTCGGGCAGTACTCAGGGTCAGTAGTATCTGTGATTTCTTTGGTGGCTTAGGGAACAGTTATTAATTGGAGCTGTGATGAAGTTTTTCTGGGGTCTTGAATGCCAGCCAAGCCAGTCTTTGGGCTCTATTGATGGAAGCAGTGGCCTGAGTAGGCCTGATTTTAAGCTTCAAAGCACCTTACCCTGGCAACAGTGTTAGTGCATCCTGAAGGACCAGTTTTGGGGCTTTCAGGTGGCTTGATCAGAAGCTAGTAGTCGGAGCATAAGGCCAGGTGTGTGGGCAGGTTATCAGTCCCCTGAACAGCAGGTATAAAGTGTGGGTGGTGGCAGTAGTGGTTGTGGAGCCACCCACTAGGACCCAAGTGGTCCATCTTGGTGTTACTAGTAGCTGCAATAAATTGGCCAGACTAGTCCCCAGTCTCACAGCTGCCTGTAACAGGGCAGTGGGTATTGCCCTAAGTGTGCTCAGGAGAGCTTGGTCTCCCCTGTCCCTTCCCCATTTGGTGGTACCTACAGCCACATCACCTTGAACTCAGGCCAAGGGCAAGGAGCAGCCTAGTGTTAAATTCTCAAAATGGCACCAGCTGTAGGCTTGCAATCAAAGAGGGCAGTGCCCCTTTCAGGCAAATGACATGGGCAAGAAACTATGGGAAGTGCAGTCCACTCACATCTTAGTCTCAGAGGAGCCCATAGCCAGGCAGTGGGAATTGTCCTGTGTGTGTTTTGGAGAACTTGGGTTCCTCTGTCCCTCAGCTGGGTTCAGCTGTAGCTGGGTCAGCCCTAACTCAGCCTGAGGGCAGGGTACGGCACAGCCTTTAACTCCCAAACTGGCTCTTTGGGTCTATGACCAAAGAGGGTGGGCCCCTTCCAGGCAAACAGCATGGGCAAGATACTGGGTGCAGTGCCATCTGCTCATGTCTTGGTTTCACTGCATCCTACAGCAGGAAGGTGGGAATTGTCCTAGGAGTATATCAGAGAGCTTAGGCTCCCGTGTTGCTCCTCAGCTGTGCAGAGCTGTAGCTGCATTAGCCCAAACTAAGCCCAAGGGCAGGCCTAGCTTTAAACTCTCAGAATGGTATCTTGCGTCTGTGGCCTGAGAGGGTGGAGCCCTTTTCAGTCAGGTTGTGCTGGCAGGAAACTGTGGGGAGTGCAGTTTGCACAAGACTGAGTCCCACAGCAGCCAGCTGCACGATGGAGGGCACATCCCAGATGGGAACTGGAAAGCCTGGTTTCCCTAACCATCTCCAAACCAGGGAGGTGCTGCAACCACATTAGCGCAAACTTGTCCTGAGGGCGGAGTGTACCCAGTGTCAGACTTTTAAAATGGCAGCTTGGACCTGCATCTGGAAAGGCTGGGGGCCTAGCCAGGCTAATAGCATGGATGGGAAACTGTGGAAAATACTGTCTGCTCACACCTCAGTCTAAACAGCCAGCAACAGGGAAGTGGGGACCTTCCCAGGGAAACATGGGAGTGCTTGGGCTCCTCTATCCCTCCATGGAGCCACTCAGTAGCTGCAGATGTGCCTGTGGTTCCCTGGTATCTAGGCTCTCAGAATGGCACCTGGATCAAGCTCCTTTTGGTTCAGATACCTGTGGGATTCCATGTGAGTTCCCTTTTTGGAGCAATATCTCTGTGCACTCTCCAAGTAGCTCCCTATGTTAGCCCAGAGACCTGTGACTTAGGGGGTACTCTTATAGCCAAGATTGTAAAAGCTCATCTCAAAAAGTAGAGCCCTGAGGGCTTCTCTATTACTGTTTCTTCACATCCAGGACCTTCTCCCAACTCTTAGCCAAGCCCCGGCCATGCCAACTTCCCATGAATCCTCTCCTTACCCACTTTTGGTCCTTTACATCCCTTCCCTGGTGATCCTAGCATTCTCTCCTAGACAATCTGTTCAAAATGTGAGAATCTGCATACTATGTGTCAAAACCTTTGATACATGAAGTTAATTTTTATTTTTCTTTAAGGAGATAATTATTAATAATTTGGAGCCTAATTATTTTATTTTAAAAAAGGCATCTACAGCTAGTGACAGTTCTTGACCTATCTCCCCCTTGGGTAAGTAGAAAGATTTTGTGTAATTCCTCTGTAAAAATGTAAAATCAAATTAAAGAGCAGATTGGGTCATCACTATTTATATGATAAAACTGGGGATAAAATGTGATTGACGTTCATCCCTGTTTTTTTTCACTAAATGATCATGTCTATGATACCAAGTCTGTCTACCTAATGTAAAGGCAAGGCATCCTTCCTAACTTTACACAAATCACTAACCAACCTCCCCAACCCTTTCCAACAATCTGATTTTTAATTTAAAGATAAAAATAATCATGCTTGTTATGATACATTCTAGTTGCATATTTTTTTCTCTCTCAGAGTTGCATTTGGGAACTGCAATGGATTGGCTGTGGTGGATTTTATACAGAAGACAGTACTATTAAGCATGGGGACCTTTGACCTATATAAATCAAGTGACCTATACCAGCGACAACCACGGTCTCCTCGAAAAAACAAGCAGTTCATTGCAGGTAGGAGATAAACCAAGAGGAGTTATGAACTTGAATTCATCTTTTTTCTTACTTTTAGACTTCCTGTCTTTCTTCTGTGATGCTACTCAAATGCTTGGCAAATAAACTCAGTAACATTTACAATACCATGTTAAGTAAAATGAATTGAATAGAAACTTAGTGAGAATCTTTGAAGGTGTAAGGGAGTGTTTGAACTTCAATTTGCTGTTGAAGTTAGAAAGCATCTCAAGTTTCTTAGGTTGAATTCCTAAGAAATAACAAAATAAGAAGCTATTAAATGAAAAATGCTATGAAAATTAGGGCTCTGTAGTTGAAAAAGATGCTTGCAATGGTTGTGTTAAACAGATTAACTTTCTTTCTTCTAAAATATCTGGCCTCTTTAGAAAGACAATTTTAAGTTGTTCACTACTTTTAATTTTTTAAATTAATTCCATATTCTAGCTGTTGCTTTTCGTTTTTGGATAATGACTTTCCTAGAGTTAATTTCACAGTGCAATAACTGTTATGCATTAACATTTTAAAAATTCTATGAAAGATGGCATTTTTCTTGGCAGGATCAATAAATTGATTTATTTAAATATAAATGATGAGAAACCTATGCTTAATTAGGATATAATGTCAAACTTTGATAAAATTATCTAAAGTTCTACTAAAATTTTTATTATATATCCAAATAGTGGGCTTACTAAACACTGCCAAAATTTTGTATATTTTCTGTCCACCGACAATAGTCTAGCTGATAAAAAAAATTAGGCAAAAGGTTTGCAGGTTTAAATGCTTCTATAGTATTACATGTTATTTTAGATAATTCTTTAAAGTTTTCTACTCTGTTTTATTTAAAATAATCTATTTAATATTGAAGTATTTACTTCACCCACCTATGAAAAAATATTTTATAAAAAATAAAAAGGGTACGTGATAGTAGTGTAATTTTGGTAATAGCAGGTGTACCAAATTTAACATCTTAGTATGGTAATAAATGAATTTCCCTTTTAAGCTAATAAAACTTGATATACTTAAATTCTTCTTCTTTGTTAAGCTTTATTTTTGAAACCTCAATCATTTCCAAATTGCTAGTTTAGACCCTTTTCAGGGGCATAAAATTTCTCCTTCAGAGCCTGAGGCTTTTTTATAGGGATCTCAACTTTTAGCAATATTTTAGGAGTGCTGGAAATTTCAAATTCTACAGGTTTTGCCTCTGTCACTACTGGCATTTTGATAAAGGAAGACAGAATTAGAGAAATTGTGCACATACGTACCATAAGATTGCCTCATGATTGGAAAAGAGAGGATTGAAGTTCAGAGACTCTAGGGTAGGAAGGTGTTGGGAGTAGTAGACACTGTTTGCAATGCTGAAAGCACCAATTCAATCAGAAAAGCTATGAATCCTATGACAATATCTAAGTTACTTGATGGATATACACAGTGGGGTGAATAAGTGTATATTTTGACGAAGGCAGTACAACTGTTATTTAATTTAATTTAAATTTGTTGAACCGTAACAATTACTATTAGAGCTTAGAATTTTGATGACATTAAAATCAAGAAAAATTGTGATGAAGTATACTTTGTATGTATTTAGTGTACAAAATGACTATGAGTAGTCACTTCACATGATAAAAATAATATTAAATACTAAAATCCCTAGCTTTCTTTTTAACTATGGATGGATTAAAGATAATCATTTTTATATTAATGAGGTAATTCATACATACTATTTAACAAGCCAAATAAGTATACTTTGTAAAAATATATAAGAAAAATTACAATCTACTTTTATAAGATATTGAATTAAACAAAATTGCTACAGCTACTGCATTCTCATCATTCATCTATCACCTCTTTTTAATTGATTTATTTTTTAATATCTCCTCTCTGATTACCTAATCTTGCTGCAATTTCTTCACCTTGGCTGTTCTAGATTCTGGTATGATATCACTTCCTTTCACTTTAGAATATTTTTCTCTTTCCTGTGCCTGCTGCTGATGCTGGTGTTCTGGCATGTTCCAAAGACAACTTTTGCATGCGTGGCCTGTCTAACTTTTATCCTGATTTAACGAAACGGATCCGTACTTCTTATCAGAGTAAGTTCCATAAAGGTTAGGCAAATAGCATTTTAAAGTCATAATGCTTGAGTTAAAACCATACATCAGTGCTCAGTAATGTGTTTTTTAAAAACACATTCAACATGCATGCAAATTTTTGTTTTGTTATGGAAGTGCAACTTGATAATTTTAATAAAAATTATTATACAAATGTTTTAAATCATTATTGTCATGTATCCATTCAGTCATGCCCATTGTTTTGGTGTTTATTTCTAACCATGCAGACCATGTCCAAGAGTAACTACCTTTTGTTTTGAGGCAGAATAGCCATGGTGTCCTTGTATATAATAAACCTGATATACCAGTATCAATAATAAGTTATTGCTTTCTTATTTTGGAAACCCTGTGCTTTTGGCCATTTTATAACATTATTCTAACCAGGGCCATAATATTTTCTTCTTTTAAGTAATTATATTTCTTTTAGATAACTATTCCTAATTTCTGATGCTTTTTATTAAAATAGAATATACAAACACACTTTTCTATAGTGATTTTAGGTACCAAACACTGTGAAGGAGGATAATTAAGTTCAAAATAAAAGACTAAATAAGATTAACATTTACCACGGTAGCAAATACATATCTTAAGAAAGCTGAAGTATGCAATTCTAAAAACTGGTGCAGAAATGGTGGGGAGTGAAAGCGTGTGTGACTGGAGATGCAGATGATACTAGTGATATTATGGGTAAATATTTATTGACATGTGTTTATAATATGTTAAATAATATATCATGTATAAAAAGCAGGTTGCTTAACAGCATATACAAGATGGGCTTATATTTGTATGAAATATACATAAATGCATATATACACACACCCACACCTTCATGTTGTTTGTAACTTGAATTTCTTCAGACCTCCGCTCATAGATACTAATGGAATCACATCATTATAAAACCTGAAACTTTACTAGTTTGTGCCCCTAGCTTAAGGAAGTCAGTCCCTGTGAAATCCTTAAAATTTTTCTGGAAGTGCCCAGTCTGGGGTGACTTATTTTATTTTATTTTATTTTTTTTGAGACAGAGTCTCACTTTATTGCCCGGGCTAGAGTGCCGTGGCGTCAGCCTGGCTCACAGCAACCTCAAACTCCTGGGCTCAAGCGATCCTTCTGCCTCAGCCTCCCGAGTAGCTGGGACTACAGGCATGTGCCACCATGCCCGGCTAATTTTTTCTATATATATTTAGTTGGTCAATTAATTTCTTTCTATTATTAGTAGAGACGGGGTCTCGCTCTTGCTCAGGCTGGTTTCGAACTCCTGACCTTGAGCAATCCGCCCGCCTCGGCCTCCCAGAGAGCTAGGATTACAGGCGTGAGCCACCGCGCCCGGCCTGGAGTGACTTATTTTGACTCATAAATATTCTATGGTTTCCTACTCCCTTTTCGGGGTGCTTCTCCTTGTCTCTGTTCCTGGTGCACTGTATAAGAATATTGGTATCTTCTGCTCCTAAAACAGAAATTTACTAGATCCTATCATATTTCTTCATTTCTGAAAATTATATGAAATTTCAGTTTCTATAATAACGTTTTATTGGAATACAGCCACAGTCATTCATTTACATGTTGTCCATGGTTGCTTTCACATTGCAATCACAGAGCTGAATTGTAACAGAAACCATTCGGCCCACAAGGCCTAAAATATTTACTATCTTGCTTTGTATACACACAGTTTGCTGATCCCTGCCCTATACCATTCTTTCACACCCATCCCCTACACCACATAAAAGATTTCAGGCAAAAACCTTTCTATACATAGTCTCCAGGTGGTTTGGAATACATACTCAGACTTTGGAATCCCAGTTTAGCCTTCTGAAGGTAAAATTCCCCTACATGGGGATGGGTGTGTGTGTGTGTGTGTAGAGAAAGAAAAGTTTCTGGAACATGAGATTGTGGATTTTACAAATTTCTTCTTTTAGCTTTACCATATTTTCTGATTTTTCTGTAATAAACATATAATGTTTTTATGGTATAAAGAGAAATTGGGGACTGGGGATTGAGAGCAGAAACAGGTACTTCATTAGAATTCTGTAATACCAATCATGATGTAACCTTTAAAGAAGTTCTGAGAAATGCTCAATATATTTCCATATATTCATTATATTTCCTTCAGAATAAAAAATCAAACCTTTTGAACCTTCTTTCAGGGTCTTGTAAAATATAATTCCTATCTACATCTTCAAAGGATTTTTTTTATTATTCTACAAAAACCCTCCCCTTAAGCCAAGTTTTTATATCTTAATACCTTTATGATTTATTCATATCATTTTTCGGAAATGCCCTACTCAAATTTCACTTCCTGATAGTAAACTTTTCCTGCTGCCATAGAGCCTTGTTATGCCAATTCCTTTATTTAAATGCCTGCAGTATACAGGCTTGTACACAGTAGTGTCTGAACCGTTTAGTAGGCACTTAGCCTAGATTTGTTTATGTGGCTATTTATTTTTATGCTTATGCTCTACCTTTCCAAATGCTTGA
>CAUYRT010071938.1:0-16895 GCA_963574885.1 Lepilemur ruficaudatus
ATTATATTAATAAAAATTGAGAACATAATTTATAATTTCATAAGACTTTAACGGCAGATATTTAAATTGAAAGTTTTGGTACTGGTGCTCTTTTCCATCTTTTCTTCCTGTTAATCTCTGAATAAACTTTTCTATAGGCCATTTCCAACAATTTCAAGATTAGTCTTGATATATTAAATAGGACAGAGGATATAGTACGAGAGACAAGCAAGGGAAAGTTATGTTTCCTGGCCTTGGTAATTATGATGGTGCATTTAAGGGCTAATTCTGTGTCTCTGGGCCTCTTTTCAGCTACCTAACACCATCATTTTTTTCCATTCTCTTATCCTTTATCTCCCTTCCCCATGCACATCACCAACAATTTGGGCTATTCAAATAAAAAGACAAAAACAAAGACAAAATGTTTTAAATGTCTAGTTTTCAGCTTGAGGCTAACTGAGCTCCATATTGGGAACTGATACATTTTAGACCATGAGCATGACAGCGAACTAATAACGTGGTACTAATAGGACTGTATTTCTAGCGAAGAGAAGAAATGTGGGAAAACACATTATCTATATATTGTGCCTAATAAAACGATGAAGAATCCATATTCTAGAAATTCTTTAAAAGAAATGTTTTATTTAAAAAAAAAACTACACAGGAAGTGTAAGGATATGAGAATATTGAAACCAGAAGAAATAAAGAAATGTGCATAAATTGGATATGACTATTACATTTCCAAAGTAATTTAGGCTGTCACAATCCAAACCGTTTCCCCGAGTCCACCTGTACTTCTCTGGTTCTCCAGTCCATCTTCTACAAAGTGCTCATTCTTTAATTTTATTTTTTAATCAAGTATAAATCTGGTAATTGATCTGGTTTCTTCCTTTACTGAAACCTTTTTACCATTCCCCTGGATCCTTCAGAAGAACAACATTCCTCTGCCAGAGTCTTGATACCCACCAACCTGTCTTGACTTCCCTCTGCATTTCTCATGGCTGCAGATACTTCGATGGAGGCTTCCCTTTAAGTTTATCCCTGACATCTTCTTAATGGCAATGACACAGTTTTGCTCTCTGCCCTGAGCTTTCTCTGATGAAGTGGACACTAGAGGGATTATACTTAGCACACAAATATGTACAACTAAAGTATGTTGAGCTACTAGTAATCATTGATGATGGGGGGAAAAAAGCCAATGGATAAATGTGTCTTCTTGTCCAGTTCTCAAGTGCACAATTCTGAGAAACAGTCTTCATCCCCCTTCATTAATTTCATGTGTGATTAAGCCTCACTTTTCCAGTGACCCTTATAACACGCTCTGTAACACACCTAATATTAACTTTTTCTTCTCCCTTCACTCATTCAAGTCCCTCACTCCTGTCCTTTGAAGGTAGTTAACATATAAATAGCCTGCATACAAGTCCTTTTCTGAGGCTCTACTTTTGGAGGAATCCAAGGGTAAAACTCTTACCCTGGGTAAACCCTCATGGTACTGAAACTAACCTAATCAGGAACCAATTGCAAAGTGTTAAATTGGGAGAAGGAAAATTCTATATGATTCCAATATTGAGGCTTTGTTCTCTATTGATGTGGATTCATAATGAGAACCCATGTTATTAAAGCTATTAAACACATACAACACCAGAAAATGGCAGAATTGGGTAACATTCTGTGGAGCCGTCATCTAAAATCTTCGCCAAAGCAAATGAACTTCAAGGACCTTCAAAACCCTGGTTTTCCTCTAGATTTTCTAAAGTTCAAATGGGAAATTTATAAATTTTCTTGAAATTCTACATGATATTGAGGCTCCTCTGATGCCTCATTTCATGAACTTTCTCTTTCCTGTATATGTGTTATGCTAAACAAGTCCAGATAATGATTATAATTAATAAAAACAAATAATACTACCAACAAGAGTAATACCATTTTCCCAATTATCCTCATTTCCAATGATCACCTAACCTAGTAGTCACATAGGCTAAAAAATGGAAGAATCATTATACATGTTTCCAACGGTTGAATCTCTTAGGGAAAAATATAAATTGATAAAATCTCCAGGGATCAATGAAATATTTGATAAAAGAATCATAATATCATACCCTGATAATCACCACTTAGGAAAATATTTCCATTGCTAACAGGGAGAAATGAAAGATGGCAAGTAACTAATAGCCTTTTAAAATAGATCCCCGGACTCCTGATCACTGGGACCAACCCACAGCTAAACCTGAGAGAATAAATGGCTGAGAGAGTGAATCTAGGAAGATAACCCAGCACAGATTTATGTGCTTCTATGCATACAGAAGCAGAAAATAGGTTCTCAAGCCCACAGTGTGTCAGAGAAAGAAAAGGTGGATTCTCCAAAAGGGAAGGAGGTTACTACACAAGAGCAACTGATTTATCAATAGATGTCTACATGGACAGTAATCAAAAGCTCAGCCATCCAGAAGAAATGAAAATTTACATGATATTAAATTAAATTATGAAAAAATTAAATTAAAATATTTGTGCCATTGGAGTATGGCCTGAAAGCCAAAGCTGATGAACATGTGTACATGTCTTTATAGGAAACTAAATATGTGCAAGAGCTATGTCAAGTGTCTTAGTCTATTTTCTGTTGCTATTATGGAATAACTGAGACCAGGTAATTTATAAGGAAAAGTGGTTTATTTAGCTCACCATTCTGGGAGTTGGGAAGTCTAAGACTAGTGGACTAATCTGGTTGGCTTCTGGTAAGGACCTCATGCTTCATCATAACATGGTGGAGATGCTGATGGGGAAGCAGGCACATAAAAAGAGGCCAAAGAGGACAGGCAGCCTTGCTTTACAACAACCTGCTCTCCTGGTAACTAATCCCGTCCAATGAGAGAGCAAGGCTCTCATTCAAGTGAGAAGGACCTAATCATCTCTTAAAGGCACCAATTTGGGCACCATAAGTTTTGAAAGGACAAACGATACTCAAACGATAGCACCAAGTCAATTGAGTGTGCTGCATTGTACAATAATTTTACTTAATACAGAATATAAAGACAGATTAATGTAAATGATATGAAACTTTAGTTGCTGAAGTAGAGCTGGGAATAAAAAACAATTTTAATCTTTTTAAGTTTGCTTAGATGATAGCTTATTGAAAAAAATCTTATACTAATGTCACTGTATGAATATAGCACATTGATAAATATTTCTGAAAATGTTTTTCTTCATTTCATCTCTGTATGTGAATCTTATAACTGCAAATTAAATTCAAATTGGCAAAGCCTAAGGCCATATTTCCAGGTAAATGTATATTTTTGCCAATTTCAAATGATTTCACCTTTTTATTTTTTCTCAAACAGACATTTTCCACTTCCTTATATTCTGATTAAATTTGGACATGGATTCTAGTTGTGAACCAAGAGATTTGGTATAAACAAGGGTTTTATTTATGCAGGTATAATCCATATGAATATCAAATATAGATAGTTGGCAGTGTCACACTTTTATAAATGTCTAAAGTAAAAATCTTTTGTGCTACTAATGTTACTATTTTTAGCATGAATGATTTAATCCAGACACTCAATATATTAATATTACAGAATATTGATTAACAAGAAAAAATGCAGGAGAAAAATTTTAATTATTATTTATTCCTTTTGATAAACCATGAATGGCAAAAATATAATTTTAAATCCTTTAATGTTACTTTTAATATCATTTAAATAAAATGCTAAGTTTAAGTTACTTTCATACATCTAAATTTATTTATTATATTAGCCATAATGGTGGTAAGGATGGGAAGTCAGTTAATGTATTTTATGTGTCCTAAACCATATTCCTTTTGTTTGAATATTCATTTTGTCTGTCTTCTGAAAACTCAGTCTAATATTGCATTCAATTATAACACAAATCAACTTAACATTAATGCTAAAAAAACAATACTAGTTGTGTTTCTCATGTGCTAAATAGTGGGTAGAATTTCTTCATTGGTGTGTTACTTGCAATTTTTTTTTATTTTAGATATTTCACTAGAAATGCATACATAAATACAAATAAACTTTATAAAATCATATATAACACAGCATAATAATATCTTAAATTATACATTTTAAAACAATGATATTTTATATTTATAGATGTTCCTTACTTTATAATATTATAATAATTTTGTGTTTAATTTAAGTACAGTAATATATTTCTGGAGATCCTATAATTGAGAATTACTTATTATTTGAGTTAAATTAGAATTCTATAATATATCTTAATTTTATTTGTTTCCTAATTGTTTTTTTATTTTCAAGTATATTTCATAAAGACTTTTTAGTACAATTTCAAATAAATAAATAACAACTTCTTCCACATGCGAGGCATACTGTAATGTTGTAATATTTACAGCAATATTTATTGAGATTTGGGCTTGGCTTTTCTTAAGGAGAAAGAACAAAATTATAGGATTATAATGGAGCAGGAGAATAGAGTTTGAAAACTAAAAGGGTAAGAGCAGCAGGACTAGTCTAGTTTAGGACAGTAAGCAGAAGGAACCAAGTGAACACAAAAGAAACTAGGGCAGGATGGGCTCTCTAAGTTGGGGGCTTGAAGGGAAGCAGTGAGGGCAGTATAAGGATACTTGCCATATAAGGATACATTTCACTTTTCTTAAGAACAGATATTGTACCTAGGGCATAGTGATGGTAGCCATAGTAACAACAACCTTCACAGCTAACTCAATTCATACATAGATTAACTCAAATACCCACAATAAAGGTCTATTAGAAGGCTGGCCTTGCGCGATGGCTCACGCCTGTAATCCTAGCACTCTGGTAGGCTGAGGCAGGCAGATCTGTCAAGGTCCGGAGTTCGAAGTCAACCTGAGCAAGAGCAAGACCCCACTTCTACTAAAAATACAAAGAAATTAATTGGCCAACTAAAATATATATATATGTGTATATATATATATATATATATACATATACATATAAATTAGCTAGGCATGGTGGCACACGCCTGTAGTCCCAGCTACTCGGGAGGCTGAGGCAGAAGGATCGCTTGAGCCCAGGAGTGTGAGGTTGCTGTGAGCTAGGCTGATGCCACGGCACTCTAGCCTGGGCAACACAGTGAGACTCTGTCTAAAAAAAAAAAAAAAAAAGGAAAGGCAAGCTCACTGTGAGGCATAAAGACTATTTAACTCATACTTACTGTCCTGAACAGGATTCCTGGATTGAAAAAAAAAATGCAAGGCATATGAAAAGGTGAGGAAAAACACACTCCAAAGAGATAAAGCAATCAGAACCATACTTAATTATAACAAAGATATAGGAACTACCTGACAGACAGTATAATATAACTATTACTAATAATGTGTCAAATTCTTTGTTGGAAAAGATGAATGACATGAAAACTCAGATGGATCATTTTAGCAGAGAGAGGGCAATTATAAAAAAGAATGAAATAGAAATGCTAGAGGTAATAAAAAGAGTGAGAGAACTAATAAGTATCTTTGATGTGTTCATCCATAAACTGAAGAAAATTCATGAAAGATTCAGTGAACTTGAAGACAGATCAATAGAAATTACTCAAACAGAAACACAAACAGAAAAACAAGTGGAAGAAATACCGAAACTGATAATCCAAAAGTCATGGGACACTACCAATTTATTTAATAATACAAACTTTTTGAAATTAATGATGCACAAAACCACAAATCCTAATCAAGGAACATCAGTGGACTGAATATACAAATTCTGGGACATCTGTACAATGGAATACAGCTCAGAAAATTTAAGCATCAATCTATCAGTTGTTGCAACAGCAGGAATGAATCATAAATGCATTTTTCAAAGTGAAAGGAGCTAGACTAAAGACTATACACTCTATGATTCCTTTATATGAAACTGGAATAAAAGCAAAACTATAGGTATTGAAAAGAGATCAGTTCTTTCCAGGGTTTGGGGGAGAGAGCAGATGGATTTACTATAAAAGGATACCATGAAGGAGCTTTGTGAGTAATATTACATTTCATATTGTATTTTCATTGTGTCTATACAACCAATTGCATTTTCCAAAATTCATAGAACTGTACAACATAAAGTGTGAGCTTTCCTGAATAAAAACTTAAAAAAAAAATCCATCAGGATATGGAAAGAGAGAGGAAATGTGGATATTGATAAATGAATCTAACTGTGTTACAAATAAATCTTCTAACACCACTGAAAGGGATGGGGAAGAAAGGGGCTGACCTGAGGAAATTTGGAAAACAGCTTTTCAATTGAATATTGTAGGGCCAAAGACCAAAAAAATACCTTTACATACACATTGTACTTCATTTGGTAATTCATTATTCTTCACAAGGGTATGCATTAGCATTTCTGAATCAACATTATTTATATTCTAAGTTTGAAGAAAAGATTAAATATATTTTAGAATATGAAAGTCATTGCTGGAGAAAGAGAAAGGAAATCAGCAAATAGGGGAAATGCTAGAATAGACCCTGTGGTGGTATTGGATTAGAGTCAGAAATATCAATTTTCTGTGTGTAGATGTATCTGTATCATACATGAACATGCATGCACACACACATGCATGTACACGTGTATATATATACAAAGGTCATAAAATCATATGTGTATCCAACAGTTAATGTACATACACATTTTAGCTCTATTTTGAGATGAATTAAAAGCAGAGAAACATCAGCAGCAAAGAGCACACCTAGTGCCCAGAATTTTGTTCCTAAAAATCACTCTCCCATGAAACCAGGTTCCTTGGGGGATCTGGGTGATTTCAGGGCCATGGCAGAAAAATACAAGATGATCCTGTAGTATCTTTGGTGCCATATAGCAATGGAGTGCTTAAAAAAATTCATAACAGTTAACCTGAATGACACCAAAATCTGAACCCATACATATATAAATAAATGACGGAATGCATAAATACAGGGAGGAGAAAGAACCACTCATTTTTATGAAAGAATTTTGGTTCATAACTATAGAAACAGAAATAGAAAACTACAAGTAGAATAGCCCACGAATAATTGCTGAAGGCAAGATCCAATTATGGATGTTAAATATAGAAAGTGACTGCTTATGTAGAAACAGGGTATTTGCATAGTCTTAAAATATTTCTCCATTACATCTAATAAGTTCCAAAGGAAAAAATAGTAAGTTTACATCCTCGCAGATGCCACCTGAAGCAAGAAATGGAGTTTAACAACACCAATATTATATGAAGGCATTCCTACTGCGGGTTTGGTTATAGACCACCACAACAAAGCAAATGTTGCAATAAAGCAAGTCTCAAAATTTTTTTGGTTTCCCAGTGCCTATAAAGATTATATTTATACCATAGTGTAGTCTATTAAGTGTGCAGTAGCACTATGTCTAAAAAATAATGCACATACCTTAAATAAAAATGCTTTATTGCTAAAACATGCTAATAGTCATTTAAGTCTTCAGTAAATCATAATTTTATTGCTGGTGAAGTATCTTGCCTCAATGTTGATGGCTGCTCACTGATCAGAGCGGGTTTACTAAAAGTTAGGGTGGCTATAGCAATTTCTTAAAATACATAAAAAATGAACTTTGCTGCATTGATTGGCTCTTCCTTTTACAAAAAATTACTCTATAGCAGGCAATGCTGTTTGATAACATTTTACCCACAGTAGAATTTCTTTAAAAATTGGAATCAATCCTCTCAAATCCTGCTAATGCTTTAGTAACTAAGTTTATATAATAGTCTGAATACTTTGTTTTCCTTAAATAATGATCACAGCATCTTCACCAGGAGTAGATTCTATCTCAAGAAACCACTTTCTTTGCTCATCAATAAGACACAACTCTTTATCCATTCAAGTTTTAACATTATATTGAAGCAATTCAGTCATGTCTTCAGGCTTAACTTTGAATTCTGGTTCTCTTGCTATCTGTACCATTTCTGCAGTTACTCCCTTCACAAAAGTCTTGAACCCTTCAAGGTCATCCGTAAAGGTTAGAATCAACTTCTTCCAACTCTTGTTAAGGTTGACATTGTGACTTCCTCCCATGAGTCACAAATCTTAATGACATCTGGAATGTTGAATCCTTTCCAGAAGATTTTCAATTTACTTTGCCCAAGACCCGTCAGAGAAATCACTATCTATGACAGCTATAACTTTACCAAACGTATTTCTTAAATACAAAGACTTGAAACCTGAAATAACTCCTTGATCCATGGGCTGCAGAATGGATTTTGTGTTAGCAGGCATGAAAACAACATTAATCTCCTTATACATCTCCATCAGAACTCTCGGGTGGCCAGGTGCACTGTCAATGAGTAGTAAAGGTATCTTTTCTTCTAAGCATTAGGTGCTACCAATGGCCTTAAAATATTCAGTGAACCTTGTTGTAGATTAAAGCAAAATATGTGTGACTCTTTCTTTCACTTGAACACTTGGAGTCCATTGTAGGGTCATTCATTGGCCTGATTTAAATATTGTTGTGTTTCAAAAAACGAGGAGGCTCAAGGAAAAGGAGAGAAATGAAGGATCTGGTGGTCGATGTGGGAGTAAGAGCACATACAGCATTTATCAGTGAAATTTGTTGTCTCATGGGTACAGTTCATGGCACCCCAAAACAATTAACAATAGTAACGTAAAAGATCACTGATCACAAATCACCATGACATATACAGTAATAATGAGAGAGTGTGCGATACTAGAAAAGTTATCAAAATGTGACACAGAAATATGAAGTGAGCACATGCTGTTGGAAAAGTGGTGCCTACAGAGTTGCTCAATGAAGGGTTGCCAGAAACCTTCCATTTGTAAAAACCACAATTTCTGCTAAGAGCAATAAAACAAAACACAGTAAAACAAAGTATGCCTGTATAGACATGATGTACCTTACGATCTGAGACAACAAAAATAATATATAACCTCCATAGTATACTTATTGAAAATGTATACCTCAATTTAGTAATAAATATAAAATAATCAGACACATCCAAATTGCAAGATATTATATAAAATAACTGTCCAGCATATTTCAAAAGTGGCAAAGGCAGGTAAGATAAGACTAGGGACTGTCAAGATTGGAAGAGACAAAGAAAATATGAAAATTAAATGCAATGTAGGATTCTGGGGTTGTGTTCTAGCATAGAAAAGCATAGAATAGAAAAAAGCTGATGAAATACAAATAAATTCTCTAATGTAGTTTATAGTAGTATGGTAAGGGAAATATCTTAATTTTTATAATTATTCTATAAATATACAAGGTGCTAATATGAGAGAAGTTGGGTAGAGGCATATGGAGGCTCCCTGTACAAGTTTTGCAACTCTCTTTAAGTTTAAAATTATCTTAATATAAAAAATTTTAAATGCATAGTTTTGTATTTCTCAAAAATATATAAAATTCTCTGAGCAAATAAATAAAAAGATCAAAGAACCATTAGTCACTTAAAAATAATGGATACCAGACTTAAACCTAAGGCATGAAACCATAAGAATTCTAGAAGAAAATGTTAGAAAAATTCTCATGGACACCAGTCTAGGCAAAGAATTTATGAAGAAGACCCCAAAAGCAATCACAGCAACAACAAAAATGCATAAATGGTACCTGGTTAAATTAAAAAGCTTCTGCACAGCCAAAGAAACTATCACTAGAGCCAATAGACAGCCTACAAAATTGGAGAAAATATTTGCATGCTACACATCCAATAAAGGGCTGAGAACTAGAATCTATATAGAACTCAGGAAAATCAGCAAGGAAAAAATCAAACAACCCTATCAAAAAGTGGGCAAAGGACATGAACAGAAAATTTTCAAAGGAAGATAGACTAATGGCCAACAAACACATGAGAAAAATATACAACATCTCTAATCATCAGGAAAATGAAAATCAAAACCACAATGAGATATCACTTAACTCCAATGAGAATGACTTTTATCAAAAAGTCCCCAAACAACAAATGTTGGTGTGGATGCAGCGAGATGGGAACACTCATACACTGCTGGTAGGACTGCAAACTAGCGCAACCTCTATGGAAAGCAGTGTGGCGATACCTCAAGGAACTAACAGTAGAACTACCATTTGATCCAGCAATCCCACCACAGGGTATCTACCCAAAGGAAAAAAGACATTCTATAAAAAAGACATCTGCACTAGAATGTTTAAAGCAACACAATTCACAATTGCAAAAATGTGGAAACAACACTAGTGCCCATCAATACATGAGTGGATTAATAAAAATGTGGTGTATATATATATATATATATATAAAACATGGACTACTACTCAGCCATAAAAAAAAATGATGAACTACATATTTTATTATTCCACATGGAGCTGGAGCCCATTTTATTAAGTGAAGTATCACAAGAATGGAAAAACAAACACCACGTGTACTCACCACGAAATTGCTACTAATTGATCAACACTAATGTGCACATATGGGAAGTAACGTTCACAGGGTGTTGGGCAGGTGGGAGAAGAGGAGAGGATGGGTAAATCCACACCTAACAGATGTGGTGCGTGGTCTGAGGGATGGGCATGCTTGTCGGTGGTGCAAAGGCAATTTATGTAACCAAAGTATTTGTACTTCTGTAATACTCTGAATTAAAAATAAATAAATAAATAAACTGTCACAAAAATAAAATAAAAACAAAAATAATAAATGATAATGATAGTGCTGAAATAATAATAAAATTTAACATATATTGATACAGAAAATAACAAATTTGGGTAATGAATTGTTGTTTAAGGCATGGAAAATAAAATCTCTATGGGCATGGATAAGTGCTAAAGCACTTTGACAGACATTAAACTCTCCTTAAATATGTTTTTCTCACTTAAAAGAAAAAGTTTAATGGGACAGGTGGATAGCAATCTTTCATTTGGAGAAGATACTATTTAGTGATAACTCCGTAAGAGCCACGATTTTAAGTATTTTTAGGAAGGTAAAAAGCAAAAATTACTCAGAGGAATAAAAATCGCAATGTTGATTCATAGTGCAAGAAGAAATATGTACTTATAAGAAACCAAAAATTAAGGAAGCCAAAACAACAAAGACGTAAAAGCTACATCTTTTCAAGCCATGTACGTAGCTAAAAAAGAGTTGGGAAGAATATTTTTCCTATATAGGAAAATTGATATATTTGCATCTATAATTCAAGAGCTAAAAGTAAGTGCCAATTTCAGGGTGAATGTGTAGGCAGCCACCAACACAAACCAGGAATGTTAAATCAACATTTCAAATTCATTGTGTTGCGAATTCAAAGCATCGAATTGTTTTCAGTGTTCCCAGAAAACAGATTATCACCGCTTGCTTACAAACACTGATGGATGTGTTTTAGTGTTGAACAAACACTTGGAATGCAGTTCAATGCACCGTGCAATGGGAAAAGTTAGAAAGCATGAGTTGTCCTAATGCAGCAGTGATTTACAAGAAAAATTTTGAGTTTACTTAGTGACATTTTATCTGGATTGATTTTTTAAAAGGGCCCTGCACAGCCTGGATGTCTTTTATACAGTGCTAACAGGTGGGCATTTGCTTTTAATAGTATGATTCTCTGTTATTGCTTGGAAACAAAATATATTAGATACGTAGACTGTAGAAATAAAGCGAGTCTATCTAAAACTTACACTAGAGATAATGTGGCATTGTAATTAGCCAATCTTTTTTCCTTAGTAAAAAGACTGCAAGCCAGAAGTGAATCTAAAGAAAATGGAAAAAAAATATATAGTTGAACTAACAAATCTTTCTATACATTGTGGAATGACAAAAAAAAAAAAATCCTTTTATCTCTTATGAAAGCATTAAAAAGTCAATATAAGAATATGTTCTCAAAATAAAACAAGAATACTTACCTGCCCAAATGAGGGAGAAATGAGGGTGATATGACTATATCTGATATTACCCTGCTTTAGTTCTGTTACTTTTGTATGAGGACCTCTGCCAGTGTGTATATAAACACAAAACAGGGGAAAGAAATCAATTGTAATAGTTCCTTAAGTGAATCATCTCAGATTTTACTCATTCAAATGTCCTCAACATCTAAAGCAGTGGCCTCCAAGCTTTTTGGCACCAGGGACCAGTTCCATGGAAGACAATTTTTCCACAGACAGGAGGGGGGATGATTTCAGGATGATTCTAGTGCCTTACATTTATTATACACTTTATTTCTATTATTACATTGTAATACACAATGAAATAATTATACAAACCTCTTCTAATGATAATCTATATTTGCAGCTGCTCCCCAGCACTAAAATCACCACATCAGCTCCACCTCAGATCATCAGGTATTACATTCTCACAAGGAGCGTGCAACCTAGGTCCCACACATGCGCAGTTTACAGTAGGGTTTGTGCTCCTGTAAGAATCTACTGCTGCTGCTGATCTGACAGGAAATGGAGTTCAGGCAGTGATGCCAGTGATGGGGAGTGGCTGTAAATACAGATGAAGCTTTGCTTGGTCTCCCACTTCTCACCTCCTGCTGTGCAGCCAGTTCCTGGAGGATGGGGACCCCAAATCTAAAGAACACCTGGCACTTCGAAGGTAGTCAATAAATATAAGTTACATGAATAAATGGTCAGTTTAAGTTTTGCTTGGAAATTAAAATATTATTTGTAAATTGTCTATCCAAACTCCAGGGTTGAAGATGCAAATGGTCAAAATTTCCTGTTCCTATTACTACTTTATCTTTGATTTCTTTCTTTCTCTTTGAGTTCTGTTTGGAGGACGCAAGCTTTAAGATGACAATGGAATGAAGAAATATATTAAAAATATAGGAAATATAGAGAATTGGTAGTGCTCAGTAAGAACTTTTAAAAATCCCTGAATTTTAACTTGTCACCCTAACACCATTCAGTTAGATATAACAATAACTTACATAGCATTTATGCAGACATTCATTTTCTAATATCTGAAGTCCAAAATTGAGCGCTAAATTAGTAGGATTATGAGTAGGGGAAAACTGCACCTAATTTTGATGAAACCAAGAGGAGATCCTGTCTTTAAGGTGGGGAAAGAGTGAAAAAAGTGGGGAAGACACCTTCCATGTCGAATTTAGCAATGGATGATTCATGTCTTGCCCTTACAATTGTGCCTATTTTCAGGTGCTTTAAAATATCATCACAGAGCAACATTTTCATGGGAGAAATGAGAAGAAATTTTTACATTTAAATTAACTCAAATATATTGTGGAGTCAAATGTAAAGTTTATGATTTTTCTTTCCATTAAAACCATATGCTCTGGAGACTATTGTCAGCAGGCTGCAGTGGGCTAATCCAACCCTCCAGGGTTATGTGTTCATTCTTCTTTGCTATAAGATTGATGGCTGGAAATAAGTGAAAAGAATAATTCTAAGAATATTTGAGATTTAGCATTCTTGTACATTTTGTTTTAGATAAATATTAGATTTTATATTGAGTTTTTATACTCTAATAGTGCTATTGTATTAAAATTATAAACTGAGCATTTGGATGTTAAAAATAATATCCAATGTCAGTTTTACCTACTTTACAATTTTGTTTATGCCTAACTTGGAACAGCAATAGCCCATTTGAACATTGAAAAGCTCATCGGAAAAACTAATTATCTTGGTTGATCTTTTACCAAATGACTCATTTCCAAAGTGAAACTATTTTTTGTCAGATCATACACCTGAATTACTTAAAAGTATAAATCTAACAGTGAAAAAGAAATCCATAAAGAATGGCATACAGTTCTTGAATGTGTTATGCCTGTCCTTGTTTCTGAGCAGTTATTGCATCTTTCTATTTTACCTTACCAGATTAGGGTATTATTCTCATTTTTTTACTACACTAAGAGATCATCATCTTCATAAAGTTTATAAAGAATTTTCTATTGTGTTGCCATAGTACCTTAAATAGAATAAATAATTTGGGTTATTTTTTAATTTAGCTTGCTTGAATAAGATGTATTAGTCTGGGTTTTCTAGAAAGCAGAGACCAAGAGAGGATTATATACGCAAGAGATTTATTGGGGGAACTTTCATGTGTTGAGAAACCAGACAAGGCTGGAAATCCGTCAGACTACAATGTAGATCTAAACGTTTTGGAAAAGAAGAAAGAAAGGAAGAAAAAAAACAGAAGGTCTCAGGTTGCAGCACAGTTTTAAGAAAGTTCAGCAAGCTGATGGAGCATTTCCAAGCTGAATTAATGCTCTCAGTAAAGTCTAGAAGCTTACAGGAATGAGCCAGCTTTTATATTGCTGCCACATTCATTCTTTGGTTGAGTTCTCCACAGGAAACATGGCTTCACAGCAAAAGTAGTGACAGATTCAGGCTCTAGCAGCTGGAACCATTGATCACTTAAGGTCCCAGTAACAGGAGATCTGAGAGACGCATTCTTATGACAGTCTTCCCCTTACTCCATATAGATCTACTTCTGCATCAGGTTTGTGTAACAGTTCCTCTGTTGTGTCTGTAGGCTTTTCTTCCTGAGGGGAAACCTATAAGAGAAAATTTAGAATGAACTACAACCACAGGCTGCAGATGTACCCATGGCCACAGCTGTTACTTATTTTTACCTCCTTCATTATCCATTCAAAGTTCTTCTCACTGTCAGCTAGTCCATTAACAAGTCACGTTGGCGTCCTTTCTGTGGTATCTGATTGCTTAACAATTGTCTGCTTTTTGGGCCGAGAGTTGCTGCATGTGTTTATTCACAAACATAGTACTGAAAGGCATTACTAAAAGAATGCAAATGGATTATCTGGATTCCACAAAGTTTCTTTCTTTTCTCCCTATGTAAAGGCAGCTCTCTTTCTGCTGATAAGGATCACTTATTGTTGTCAAAACCACAAGGGGGTTTTGACCTAGGTTCAGTTGCTCATCACACAAAGATCCAATTATTGAGACATTGAGGATTACCAAGGAAGAAAGGAATTTTTAATAAGACAAACATCTTGTTGGGAGAACTGGAGAAGCTGCCTCAAATCTATCTCCCTGAGTAATACCAATCACGGGCTTTTAAAGGATGGACCATGTGCCTTGGGGCAGGTCATGGCATAACTAACAAGGGGCTACCTGGTTGTGGGGAATGGCCAATCTTGGCATCAGGACATCTGCCCTGGGGTCTTCAGAATCTCAGCTCCTTTGTCTTCCAGAAAATCCACCATTTCTTGGAAACAACTATAAAGGTCAAGTAGTGAGTTAAGGGAGAGGATTATAAAAATACATATGGGGTAATTAAAATTTGTTCATAGAGCTAGTTACGTTACTTCTCCCAGGATAGTGACAACTTTTCTCGCTTGGTAAACCCTGGGCACGAGGAGTCTGAACTGCTCTGGAAGATATACCTGGCAGTTCAGGCGGACACTTGCTGGTTATTGTGGCTATAATACATCATCTTTGAGCAACAGGAGCTCCAGGCTGATAAACACAAATTTTCAGGGATGGGATACACAAAATCACCATTAAGTCAATCAGAATAATGATAAGAGGAGCTTCTCCTTTTTGTGCTCTTTGGTTTCCAGACCTTTTGTGATTTCTATTGAATAATAATGTTTGTCTTTCCTATGGGGGTACCACAGCCTTTAAAGTTATTGTCTCAGACCTGGTATTTGTGAACTGTGCATTTAGAAACTATTCCAACATTCTATGATAGCAGCTGCTTATAGTTGGTGCTGTATATGATAAAATGAGTGAAACAAGGGCTTGGGCCTACACCCTCACTCCCTTCACTGTGTAGTGGATTTTCTGGCCAGCAGCTATGCTGTGTGTCATCAGGCCTGCCATGCCATAAGCCCCAGGGAATGGTATTGGCTCTGACTCTGTTGGGAGGGAAAGCAAACCTGTAACCAGAATAGGTGCCTACCCCCTTGATGGAAAGGATGAGCTCAATATAGTCAATTTTCCACCAAGTGGCCTTTACGTTCCTTTAAGGGATATTGTCATATTATGGGTTAGCCACTCAGAAGCAGCAGTAGCTACATTAACTATTATAACTGGAAGTCCAAGCTCTCAGGTGCGTATATACGTTGCAACTTTGCCACTGCATTCTTGTGACAATTTAGCCAATTTTGATGTTATTGACAATGAAGCCTGGCATAACACAACCTTTACTGGCTGTGTCCTGGACTAGCCTCCAGCACTAGGCCTCAGCAGACCAGACCAAACCAGAATGGAGTCACTCCTGTTAAGAGCCATTTAATCAAACTAAACTTTGAAACAGGCTAGTTTTCCAAAAGAAAAGACCAGCAGATTCCAGTTAACCTGAGTCAGTGTGAAGAAGAAGTCCCCTTTGTTTTAACTTCATTAGAAAAGTAACTCTGAATAGATCAATCCACTTTTTATTTCTTATTTATACTTTCTTCAACCCTTTCCTGCCTATAAAGTCAACCTCTGCTCAATTCAAGGGAGCTCTTATTCTATAGAATGAGATGCTACCTCGACTCATGAATTATGAATAAAAATCAATAAGATCCTTAACTAAACATGTGTAATTTTTCTTTTGACACTGGCTAATATCAACTGGCAGAGTGATTAAGCTGGGACTTTGCTCCAGGAATGATATGGGCCTCACCTGCCAACAGAGATGGCAGAACGGAGTAGGCCAGTCCCAAATCCCCATCTTCCTCCTCCATTTCTCAGACCATTCTTGACATCACTTGTGTTAGGTGGGTAATACAAGAAGCAGACATCAAGATGGCTTTAGATATTCTAGAGGAGCAAGGTATTTATTGGGGTAAATGCTTTCCGAGAATTTTCTCTACAGGAAAGGGAGCCTATTAGGGAAAATAGTTGTTCATCTAGTCTTTTGAGCCCACTTGATTGAATAAGAATGGGCCATGGTCTGGAGCACTTCCTTATTGAGGTATAAAGGGCACAGGCAACTTCTGCCAGGCTTATCACCTTGTGTGGGAGTATCTCTTCTGGTTGTAAGTACAATATATGCTCCTTTATTCTTAATAAGCTTGCAAATCAATGATCTATAGGAAC